>JAGPOW010002203.1:0-29760 GCA_030014935.1 Caiman crocodilus | reverse complement strand
CTTCTTGCCTCCACCACACCTCCCCTCCCCACTTCCAGGCCCCTACCCCCCCCAAGTTCTTCCCTCTGCCCCCAAAATCCAACCCCCAACCTCCCCAGGTCTTCCTTCTTTGCACCCCACCTCTCCGCTTATCTCCACCAATACCTCCGTGGCTCCCCCAATCCTCCCACCCCACAGTGCCTTCCTTCTGCCCTTCCACATCTAGTCCTTTACCCGTAGCCCTCCCCTGCCCCCCACCATCCAGGCCCCCCCAAATCCTTTCCCTTCCCCCATACCCTGCATGTTCAGCAGGTGGGCACCAGCGTGCACGGCCATGCCCTGCTGGTAGGCAGCCGCCGTCAGCGTCGTCATGTCACTGCGGTGTGGGAGAACACAGAGATCACAATACACCATGACACCCCCTGACCCCAAGACCCTTGCCGCCCCCCCCCGAACCCCCATCACCTTTGCTCCTTGCGCCGGCGCTTCTCCTCCTCATGCAAAACTTTCTTGAGCTGCAAAAAGAGCTGGTGCTTCTCTTCCTGCAGTGCCGACAGCTTCTCCTGCAGCTTCAGGATCTGGGGAAGAGCGGAGGCGGGGTGTTGAGATGGAGGCTAGGAACCCCCTCCCTGCCCAGAATAAAAGGGACTGGGCTCCAGACACCTGGGTTTTTTCTGCTGCAGGAATGGAATAAGGAGGAGCCCACATGCCTGGGTTTAGTGGTGGTGGATGGAGATCTGGGGACCCGGATGCCTGAGTTCTCCAACCCTAACCCAGATGCCTGGGTTCTCTGGGAGGGGGAGAGACCAGGGGGTGGAGGTGAGGGGAGAGTGTTAGATATGGGGGGTTAGATATGGGGGTCCAGATGCCCGGATTCTCTCAGGGGGGTGTAGGGATGTTGGGGGTTAGATTTGAAGGCCTGGATGCCTAGATTTGGGGTGGGGGTGCAATTGGGCCTGGGTGCCTGGGGTCTCTGGGGTGGGGGAGGGAGGACTTGGGAGTACAATCGGGGCCCAGGCCCCCTGGCAGCAGTGTCACCTGTTCACGTGTCTCCTCCAGCGACATGCGTTCCTCCATCTCCTTCTTGCGCCGTCGCTCCTGCTCCTCCTTCATCTTCTGCTCCATCATCTTGTCCACCTCCTCCTCCTCTGTGGGGGGTGGGGTCAGCACAGGCCCCACCCCCTCCCTAGCCAATGGGGTGGTGGGACCCCTGAAACACTCCCCTCTCCCCCATGGCAGGATGGTCCCAAGGCCTGGGGGGTGCCAGTGTCGGGACATGAGGCTACCAAAGGGAAGAAAGGGGCGTGGCCTATGGGCCAGGAGGCGTGGCCTGTGCACAGACAGAGACAAGCTATGGGGGCGTGCCTATGGCTCCAGGAAGTGGCCTAGGTAAAAGCAGGTGAGAAGGATCAAGGATAAATGGCCTGTGGGTCAAGGGGTCTGGCTTTCTGGGCAGGGGATGTAGCTTGAGAAGTGGGTGGACAAGGTCATCGGGGGCACGGTCTCACTAGGTGACGGGAGGCACGAGGATGTGCCTACGGGACAAGGCGCATGCCCTATAAACCAGATGTGACCAATATAGTAACAAACAGAAGGAACCACTGGGGGCGTGACCAGAGCCAAGGGGCGTGGTCTGACGGAGACCACATGGGGCAAAGGGCGTGGCCTCTAAGTGAAAGGGCGTGGCCCAAGTAGAGCGGAAGCAGAACCGGCACAAGGGGCGGGGCTAAGGTCCAAGAGGCGGGGCTCACCCTGGCGCTTGCGTTCGCGCTCAACCATGACGTGGCGGTGCAGGGCGCGGGCCATGGCCGACGACAGCTTCGGCCGCTCCAACAACGCCGGCATCTTGACTTCAACCGCTCTGGCCCCGCGCAGCCGCTCTGCCGCTTGCGCTGCTTCCGCTTCCGGCGCCCTGAACTGACGTCACTGTCGCGCCACCTGGCTGTGGGGGAGGTGCGAGGTCCAAAGGGAGGCTGCGACCCCGCCCTCAACAGCCGCAGCACGAGCGCCTCAGCATCACCCCGGTTCGGACCCGTTCTCCCACAGCTGCCTCCTGACGCTCCGCCTAGCCCTGCCCCTTCCGTCCTCCGCCTTCTACTAGCTTAGCCCCTCCCCTCCCCTCCGCACCCAGACCCTGACCCTTTCTCCTAGTTCCTTCCTCCCCCCCCTCCAGACCTTAGCCGCGGTCCTTTAGTCTGCTTCACAGGCCCCGCCCCTTCCCCCAACCGCCACTCAGCTTAGTTCCGCCCCTCCCTTTGGACACGCCCTTCATTCCCAGCCGCTCTCCCAACTCCGCCCCATCCCTCCCTCCAGACACCACTCACGTTGGCCCCGCCTCTTTCCTCAAACCCCTCCCCCACGACCTTCAACCGCTACTAGCCACTCCTCCCCGTGGCCCCGCCCGCTTCCCGCAACCTCTCCCCCTTTTGTGCCCCCTCCTCTACTACAGGAGCCCCAAAAATTTGGGGGTAGGGCCAGGAGCTGATCGGGGGGGGTGGGGTATAGGAGCGATGTCTATCTACCCCATGGTTGCACCCCAGATCTGGGTGCATTTGGTGGGGGGTTCACCCTGGGGCTCCCACACACTCACACACACAGGAGCCATTTTAGATTTTGGTTTATAAAGTGGGGGAAACGGGGGACCCCAGCTGGGGGGGGGCAAGGGCACAACCCCCCATGCTTGATGCTTCAAAAACAATGGTTAAAAGCGAGGGGGCAGCCCCCCCTCTAGGGCCCCCTCCCCCAAATAACAACTTCACATTTTTGGGGAGAAAAATGGGATAATAAATAAAAGGAGGGAAGGGGGGAGCTGTGCGCACTCAAAGGATGGGGGCAACCCTGAGGTACATCCAAATGCCCCCCCCCAGGAATATGGGGGGAGCTCCCCCCTTTGTCAGAGCTGAGTTGAGGGGGAAACAAGGGGCCAAGTGTTGCCCCCACCTCAGATTCGGGGGGTGACTGGAAACACCTCATATAACCCCCCCCCTGGGCTTGGGAATGATCAGTAGCCCCCCAGTAGCACCCTGCTTGTCAAAGCTCCCCCAGAGTCATGTGAGCCCCAAGGTGCAGGAAGAGTGAACATCCATCAAAATACCACCCCCCAGAGTCACGTGAGCAATCTCCAGCCCCCCCCAAATTTTGGTGGCCACAAAAGTCTGGGGGGTCCACATGAATCTCCAGCCCCCTCTAATCACATGACCTCCAAAGTCCTGGCAGGGCAAGAACCATGTCCACCCCCTATCAGATGACCCCCCAAGTCTGGGGGGACTGGAGATCCATCAAGACCCCCCAGTCAAGTGACCCCCAACATCTGGAGGCGGTGAACATCCAGAAAGACCCCCACCATTTCCCAGCATGCTCCTGGTGCCCCCCCAGAGTTGGGGGTGGGGGGGCAATTGAGGCTGTAATGTCTGGCCGTCTCGTCCACATCCAGGGCCACAGCTGAGCCCCCTAAAATTCTTGTGCTCCACGAACCCCCCATGCATGGCAGGGCAAGGGGGGGGTGCGTGCCCCCCCCAACACAGGGGTCACTCCACACGGACCAGCAGGCCACAGAGGACAGTGGCCTCCTTCTCCTTAGTAACCCACTCAATGTCAGTGGGCCCGAAGCGGGGGTCCAGGGCCTCAGGGGCGCTCACCGAGGGGGGGCCCGGCTTGTAGGAGCCTGGGCGCACCCACACCTGGAATGCCACCTGTGCCACCTGGTGCCGCTGTGACTTAGGGTCCCGGAAGCTGCCGGAAAAGGGGAGGGAGAGAAAGAATAAAGTGTTAGGGGGTTGGACTATGCTTCGCACAATGCCCTGAGGGGATCAGGCACTTCTTGAGGCAGAGCAAAGCCCCCGCAACCATGGAGTCAGGGTGCTGGAGTGCAAGCTACTCTTTGGCATAGAGTGGGATCTAATGCTTTCCAGAATGCCTTGGGCCCTCCAGGGCACTTACTGGTGTGCAGCAAAACCCCCTAGGAGCTGTGGTGCTACAATCGGAACTATCCTTCCCAGAACGCCTGGGGCACCCCAGTCTCTTCCTGGTGTGCAGCAAGGGAGTCATACTACCAGGGAAATGACCTAACTGTACCATTAAAAGTCAAGGCTACATTTTCCAGAATGTCTTGGGGTCTCCCAAGCAAGACTGCTTGCTGTGAAGCAGTGCCCCCTGGGAATCATAGTACCAGAGTGTAGCCTACCCTCCAGGGACTGTTATATGGGTGTGGGAACTATGCCTCCCAGAATGCCCTGGGACCTCCAGGCACTTCCTAGTATACAGCAAAGCCCCCTGGGAACTGGGGGTACTAGAGAGGGAAGTAATTTTCCCAGAATCCCCTGTGAATTACTATGCTAGAGTGGGAACTACCCTTCCAGGGATGCCCAGGCACTTCCTGGTATGAGGCACAGCCCTTTGGGAATTGTAGTGTCATATTGTGAACTATCCTTCCCAGAATCCCCTGGGGCTCCCAAGGTATCTGATCTGGTACAGATCAAAGCTGCCTGGGAGTTGTGGTACCAGAGCTTAAACTACTGTTCCTAGAAAGCTCTACCCTCCCCCCAGCTACTTCCTGGTTTGAAGCAAAGGCTTGTGGGAGTTGTTGTCAACCTCCCATTCTGCTCTTCCCCAAAGACTGGATTACATTTCCCACAATCCCCTGGGTTCTTGCCTGGTGTGGCAAGAAAGCCCCATGGAAGCTGTAATCCTGTCACAGACTCCTGCACTTCCCACAATGCCCTGGGGCCCACCAAAGCCTCCTGGGAGATGTAGGCCCCCAAGCCTGCACTTGTACCCAAAGCCTCTTCTGACAGGGGAGAGCTGCCCTTTGGGAGGTGTAGTACTGAAACTTCAGGAAGAAGCTGAGCCTGGACTATACTTCCCACAATGTCTCAGGAGGCCCCCCCAACTCTTCCTGGAAACCCCTTGGGAGTCAGAGGGCCAGTGTTTCAGGCTGAACTCTATTTCCTGCAATCCCTTGGGGTCTACTAGCATCCCAAACTTGATACCCCCACTCCTTTTGTATACCCTAGCTTCCTATGATTCTTTGAGCCCCTCCCCCCTCCCGGTGTCAGAGAACATCATGGGAGGCTCAGACCCACGCTGCATGATCAAGGGGCACACTCTGCCGGTCCCCATCCCCAATTCTGCCCTGTGGTGGGGCACAGTTTACCCCCTACTTCCCAACCACTGTCAGACATCCAACACCCACCTTGATGGGGACCTTGCCTCTTTGCTGCCCCTTCCCCCTCCCAACCCCCAATAACTGCCCTGCCCTGGAACTTACTGCACTTTGGTGGCAAAAGGCTCCAGGCCGGCGTAGCGCAGGGTGGGTGAGAGCACAACACGCTGAGGCTCCCCGCAGCTCTGGCTGCTGTTCTCCTCTGCCTCGTGGTAGCCCCCCCCACCCTGGGGGTCTGCCTTGGGGGGCTGGCAGCTCAGGATGGATGTGCTGCCTGCAAGGTAGGGGGGATAACATGCCTTAACAAGGTGCGCACAACCAGACAGAGCATAGAAATCATATAAAGGACTAGAAAGGACCTATAAGATCATCAAGTCATGGGCAGGTAATTGAGCTCAAATGAACAAAATGAGGTGCATTTCCAGCCTCCTCTTGAACATCACCAGGGATGGTGACTTCACCACCTGTGCTGAAGTATGTTCGAGACAGGCCAAACAGGCCTTGTTAGGCATCACATTAAGTCTTAATGAGGTGGAAATATTCACATAGCCTAACAGGCCTCATTAGGCATCTGTGGAACAAGCCTTAACAAGGTAGAAACAGTGGCATGCAGTCTGATGGGTTATAGGAGTGGGGGTGGGCAGGACCTGGGAGCTTGGACACCTGGGTTCTCTCTCTGCTCCAGGGGCTTTTGGGGTGGGAGAGGTGGGGGCCTCTTACCTGACACCAGCTCCCCTTGGTCCAGCATTCTCCGCACAGCCCCGACGCTCGTCCCATGATAAGCCATGTGCCACTTTTTGCAGGTGCTGGCTACCTCCAGGCGGGGGTTTACTCTGGAATGAGGGACCAAGGGGGTTTAGGCACCTTCCTTCCAGTACCCTCCCCTGATGTAAACCTAAATTTCCAGAAGCTTAAGTGAGGTGTGAACAAGCATTCTTGATAAATCCACAAGACATCCTGCCCCCAGACCCAGCACTGAGGAAGTCTTGCAATAGGAGCATGGAGACTGCACAGGCCATGCCGCTGCCAATGTAGCCATTGCTCAAACCTGTTCATGTTGGGGGGTGTATGCCTCTGCTGTGGGCTTCCCCTATGTGTGTATATGTGCAAGTCAGTTCTGGGCTCGAGTGTGAGTCTGTGTGTAAGAGAGAAAGAGAGAGGGGTTGTTGTGGGCTGCCCCTGTGCATGTGTGTTTGCGTGTTTGTGTGTTAGAGTGTTATAAACTTCCCCTGTGCAAGAAGTTCTCACTGTAGACTTCTCCTGTGTGCATGTAGGTGTTGAGTTCCCATTATGGGCTTTCTGTGTGCATGTGTGGGTGTAAGAGTCTCTGGTGTGGGCTTCCCCTGCGCACGCACGTGTGCACACGCACACGGGGAATACGTGGTATGCACAAAAGTAAAGTAATGTCTCTTAATGAGGTGTAAATAGTGAGACACTGCCTGGCCACACCCACTAAGACTTGTCCTTCATGTCAGCCTGAATACCCCAGCCCCTGTGAGGTGCGGGATGCATTCGAGGTCACCCCTTTAACTCCCAGCCACTCTGCATGTGCCACAAAGGCTCTGCCCCCATCCCCTTACCTGAGGTTGAAGCGGCACCAGCCAAAAGGCAGTGCGTAGTCACGGGGAGGGTCCCCACGCTTGTAGTAGGCCTCATCCCCTCGAAGCCTGTGACATGATTCACAGTAGCACAGGCTAAACTTGGGATCCTCAGTGAAGTAGTTGTCTGGGGATGGGGTGAAAGGTTAGCTTGGGCAAAAGATCAGGGGTCCCTCCACCCCCACCTTGATCCTGGGATGAGGGTGATTTGGGCTAGATGCAGCCTCCTCATGTCCATTTGGTCCGTGGATTCTCCACCCCCTTCCACATGGAAAGATCCAGCACTCCCAGGGATTGGCTGTATCCTAATTACGGCCCTTAATTAAGCCCCACGCCTCAGTGCTGGCCAAGTCCCACAGAGCCCACCTCACCTGGCAGCAACAGCAGGTCCTTGAAGCGGGTGCATAGTGCATGATACTCGCAGGTCTTGGTGGTACTCACGTCCACAGGGGGTGTCCAGCACACGCTCTCCTTGATGCCTGTGGGCCGCTGGGGGTTAAACACAGGTGGGGCCCCACCCGCACGGGAAGGAGCAGAACCTGTGGCAAGTCCCACCCCCACCCAGGAAGACGAGAGGCGTGTTCTGCCCCAACCCCCTGAATCCATTCAGACAGGAAGTGCCACTGTTTCACCTACCCACCCCTTATGACATCACACTCAGCCCTCCCCTGCCTCATGACATAACATCTTGACCTACCTCCCCTTATTATGTCACAACCTGGCCTATCCCACCTTATGGCACCATATCCTGATCTAGGCCTTGCAACTTATAACATCACATCCTGACTTACTTCTCTCTATTATGTCATGTCCTGACTTCCCCAATTTATGACATCACAACCAACCTCATCCTGGCTTGTGACATCACATCTTGACCTATCCCCATCTGCTTATAACATTGCACCCTGATTTATCCTAGATGATGTCATATCCTGACTTACCTCCCCATATCATGTCACATCCTCACTTTCCCCTGCTTTATGACATCACAACCTAATTTTATCCTGGCTTATGACATCACATCCTAATCTAACTCCCCTTATGATGTCACACCCTGCCTATGCCAGGCAGGAAGCCAAAACTGCCCTCCCCCAACTCACCATCTACCATGTCGGCCTTCTCCATGTCCCCTTGCCCATGGAGGTCTGTGCTCTCGCCCCCCACTGCCAGGGCATCGTTGGTGACTATGGTGACCTGAGAAGAACCAAGAGATTGGGTAGAACCAAGGAGCCCGTATGCCTGGAGTCTCCCAACTCTGGGAGGGAAATAGCAGCAGGGTGATGCCTGGGTTCTCCCCCAACTCTGGGAGGAAAGTGAGGAGTGGGGCTTTACAGCAGGGGGAAATCAGGGAGCTGGATGCTACAACAGGGGTTCTCACTTGCTCGCACTGCCCGTAGAGGTCGACGAGGACATAGCAGGGGGCGGGGATGTCCTGGGCTGCTACCCCCTGATCCATGCCATTGACATAGAGGTGGAGGCCAGCATTGGTGTCCACCAGCAGCCCCAGCACAGTGCCCTCAGGGCAGGTGTCCAGGTTAGGCCCATAGTTCTCACAGATCTGGGGAGCACCAGGAGAAGGTGAGACCCTCAATTTACAACCCACCCTCCCAACTGCCCCCCAACTCCATCCCCAGCACCTTGAGGGAGTTGTGGAAGACCGAGTCACGCTGCAGCAGCCAGGCAGAGCGCTTGAGGGAGCAGGCTGTGGCCGGGAAGTTGAGGCGCTCGGGGCAGGTCCCAATGATGCCCAGGGACAGTGACGAGGTCCACTGAGGGTTCAGGAAGTCAATCTGGACCTGGAATTGGGGGGGGGGCGGGGGGAGGCGGGACAGGAAGTGATGTTAGAGGCACTACCTCCAGCATGCCATGATGTTGTATAGCTTTCATCTCCTTGCTCTGGACAAGCGGGAAGTGAAGGGGGACACTCTTTCAACACTGTGACCTCACTTTCCCCCCTCCCCTCTGCACCTACCCATCACCATGACTTTATTTCCTCACCTACTCTGAGCAGGCAGGAATTAGTGGGCCCTCTACCTACCTTTCACCAAGACCTCACTTCCCTCCCTCACCTCTCCACCCCTGCTCCCCACCATGACCTTTCTGTCCCTATGTGGCAAAGTAGAGTATGGTGGGCCCTTTACCTTGCCCTTGCCATGACCTCACTTCCTCCCTTGCTCTGAACAGAAGAGTAATGATGGATTATCTACCTCCCCCTTCCCCTGACCTCACTTCCTCCCCTGCCCCAAGCAGACAGAAAGTGGCAGGCCCACCTGGAATAGCTGACCCGGGGGCAGAGGCTGGGCAATGACAACAATGCCCTGGTTGTAGCTGGCCACGCGGGTAGCTGTCAGGTTCCCGTTGGACAGCAGGATGTTCTTGCCATGGTTCTCCAGGAACTCCATGGTGCCTGGTGCCGCTGTTGCCGGAGGGGCCTCACTTTCACACTGCCACCAAGAGGGGGAGGAGTCAGGCTCACCCTGAACCCCTGCCCCCTGGATTGGGCCTGCATCTGGTCCCACCATCCTGGCACTCACAGGTGTGGGCTGCTCCTCCTCCTCCTCCTCTTCCTCTTCACTGTAGGGCTCTGAGGTCACTGAAGGCGGCTTAGTGCCATCAGGCTCCTCCAGGACAGTGGAGCTGACAATGGAGACAGCTGTGACGCGTCCATACAGGTCCAGCACCACATACACATTCTGGGGAGGGAGACGGGGAAAAAAGTGATGTCGCAAGCCAGGAGAACCACTCCCAGTGACATCATTTCCCCGCCTCAAATAAGAAAGGAGGCAGATCAATGGAGGACCTGGCATCAGAACCCACCCCCATGACCACTCCAGACAAGAGAGGCAAAGGGAGAAGAACTACGGGAGGATGCGACATTGAAACTGGCCCCATAATGTCACTGCCTCCATGAACAGAGAGGGAGACCCATGGGAGCATGTGACGTCTAGTTTCATATGCCACAACATCACTCCCTCTTTAAACAGCAAGAGCGAGGGGGCTGGAGCCATGGGATGAAATGAAATCATGACTACCTCCATGACATCAGGGTAAAGGGAAAAATGCTGCCTAGACCAATGGGACAAAGTGATGTCAGAACTGCACCCTGTAACATCACTTCCTCTACAAACAAAAAGGACAAAAGAAAACAGCCCAGCAGGAACTGGTATTATAACTACTTGTGACATCATTTCTTCCACACGCAGAAAAAGTGCAGTGATGTGACTCGGGTGGGAGGAAATGGCATCAGAACCACCTCCTTTGATGTCACATCCTCCCGGAAAAAACAGGCAAGACAAAGTGACCCAGGTGGATCCATGGAAGAACATGACATCACAAGCAGCCCCTGACATCATCACTTCCTCTGCAAACTGGCAAAGTGGCCAAGGTAGAAATGCCCATCAGAACCATCCCCTATGATGTCACTTCCTCCCCCAACCAGAAGTGGGGGGAGGGGCTGCAATGTCACTTCCTGACCTCTCCTGTGCCCTGGGGGGGTGGTACCTTGGCCACACCAGTGGCAGCAGCACCCATGTCCTCGCCATCGATGAGGATGTGCATGGTGTCATCTGCGCAGCGCTTCACCCCCACACGGTTCCCCACCTGAGGGCGGGCACATGGCAGGGTTGTACGCAGCTGGACACCCCCAGGACCCGAGCTCCACCCCCCCATCTCCACAGATGGATCCAGGTGCTGCCCTGTGCTGCAGTGCCCAGAGAAGAGGGTGTCCAGCTCACCACAAGGCGCTCCAGAGAGCAGCCATAGTTCTGGCGCTGCAGAACCCCATTGCGCCGCACCTCGGCGCCTGCCACCAGCCACGTGGCCTTGGCTGGAAGCTCCAGCACAGAGGCGGGCAGCCCGGCTGGCGAGAGTGGTGCCTCCCCTGGCAGCAGTGTAGTCAGCCCCACGTGGAACGAGCCAGCCCACTTCTCATCCACTGCCTCGATCTTCACCTGCCCGGGCACAACAGGATTAATGGGGGGAAAGAAGACAGTGCCCCTCCCACCCAGGCCCTTCCCCCACCACTGGGTTCCTCCCATCACCTTTAACCCCTGCTGCCTGCCTTTAATGGCACATGGAAGCCCTGCCTCCCAGCCAAGCCCCACCCATCTCCTTTAAAGGCAGGCTGCATGGAGTTGATGGCACATGGAAGCCACGCCCCCAGCCAACTCCCCCTGGCTACTCCCATCTCCTTTAAAAGCAGATAGTAGGGGGTTCATAGCACATGGAAGACCTACCCACATTTGGGACATACCCCAATCAGGCCTCACCCCTAGCCAAGCTCCACCCACCTCCTTCAAAGGCAAACAGCATAGGGTTAATAGCACAAACTCCACCCCCGATCAGTCACTCCCATCCCCTTTAAAGGCACACACCCCTACCCCAAAAACCACACCTCTCCCCATAAAGGGGCATGACCCAAGCTAGCTCCACCCACCAGGGGAATGGGGCCAACCACAATCCCTTCTTCTTGCCAGACCCCCCCATAATTTACAGGCACAGGCCCCCACATAATTAATCTCAACTGCTTTCTAAGCACACTTGCCCCCCCAGTTTAGCCTTGCCCCCATTTAAAGAGCTGGCTGCACCTCAAAGACCTCCTCGACCTTGAGCTCCTTCATGCTGAAGACGATGCCGTGGCAGTAGCCAGCCACCCGTGCTGCCCGACATCCATCGTCCTGGAAGGCCACGTTCTTCCCACAGCTGCCATGGAAGTGGTGGGCCACACCAGGCACTGGTGGGGGTGCGGGGCACAGAGGTCAGTGGGGGTCAGGGCTAGGCCACAGGCAGGCCTAGGAGCCTCTCCCAGCCATACTGCACCCAGCTCTGGGGTGGAACGTGGGCAGCTCATACCCCCACCCACGTGCCATGGAAGCGGTGGGCCATGCCAGGCACTGGAGAGCGGGGAGACAGGCTACTCTGGAGGCCTGAGACCCTCTCCCAGTTGCACTATGCCCAGCTCAGGAGTGGAACACAGGCCACTCACACCCCCATGCTCATTACCTGGAGAGTGGAGGGGGAAGGACTTCTCCGTGGCATTGCTGGTGGACAGGCTGTTGTCCACAGGCCCTGTGGCCCCTGTGATGGACACCTGCACGCACTGCCCATAGAGATCCACCACAGCAAACACCTCTGTGAGACCAGGAGGGAGAGGGGGGTAGGAAGGTGGGGGCGGTGGTCAACCTGCACGGGTGGAGGGTGCCCCCACCAGCTCCCTGTCCCAACCCCACCAGCCCCCCTGCCCCGCCCCAGGGGGTGGGGCTCACCCTTGCCTGGGGGCAACCCGGAGCAGGCAATGCCTTGGTCCACGCCATTGATGAAGTAGCGCAGATCACCCTTGGCACTGCGCATCATGCCAATGCGGGCACCAGCACCCAGCGAGTCCAGGTCACAGCCGTAGTTGTTGCGCATTGTGTTGCCATCCTGCATGATGGCTGTCCCACTGTGGAGAGAGGGCTAGTGGATTGTGGGGGAGTCCCAGGGGCCCCTCAAACCCTGTGGCTTTGCTTAGGCCTGGCCCCCAGGGTGTACCAGATGCCTAGGATCTTTCTATCGCTGTTATTCAAGATCCCCTGGATACCCCGGATGCCCAGTTTCTCTCTAGCGCTGTGTCCCAGTCCCTTGGACACTTGGGTTCTCTCTTCTATTCCTGGTCACTGTATCCCAGCCCTCCCAGGTGCCCAGGTTCTCTCTACCCACAACCCTCCATCTTGTTCAGGGTCCCCTGGATGCCCTGGACACCTGGGTTCTCTCCAGCTCAGCCCCTCCATCACTGTGTCCTTGTCCCCCAGATGCCTAGGATCTCTGTAGCCTGGCCCCCCATCACTATGTCCCAGTCCACTGGACACCTGGATTCTCTCCATAATCCCAGGCCCTCAGGATGCCCTGGACGCCTGGGTTCTCTCTCCCCCCCGGCCCCCGTTGCTGTATCCCAGCCCCAAGAGACAACCTGGACCCCTGGGTTCTCTCTAGCTCTGAACCCTCCACCTTAATTCACATATCGCCCTAACTCCCTGGACACCTGGTTTCTCTCACTTCTGCCCTTGAATACCCCTGGATGCCTGGGTTTCCCCGCTCACCTCAGCATCCAGGTGTCGTAGTCAATGTCGGTCATGGTGTTGGGGAACTCCAGGTCCTCGGGCCGAATGGCCGTGACACCTGCCAGAGATGGGAGGTTGGTGCTTGCCCTGGGGGTTCCCCAGAGTTGAGATGCAGCCAGCTGTGGGGTGGGCTCATGACTGAGTATAACTGGCCCTAGATGCAACCAGCTTTGGGGTGGCTCCATATAACAAGGTTCCCTTTGCCTGGCAGTGAGACGCAGCCAGTTCTCGGATGGGGTCCAGATGAGTATAACAACATCCCTCTACCCAGGGCTAAGATGCAGCCAGCTCTGGGATGTATTGCAGCTGAGTATAACAATAGCTCTCTACCCAAACTTGAGATGCAGATGGCTCTAGAATGTCCCACAGCTAAACATAACAACATTTCCGTCTATGCAAAGCCAAGATGCAGCCAGCGCTGAGGTAGAGACATTCTAATCTCCTCCAGGATGCTGTTTGGAGTTTGGAACAGAAAGTGAAGCTCTGGGGGAAGAGGAGGGGGTCGCCCTAGTGGCTCTCACCTGCCTCAATGGAGCCTGACCACCGATCCACCATCTTCTGGATGACGATCTCAAAGAGCTCCCCATCCCGCAGAGACCTGTGGGTGGGGGAGGGTGCCATAAGCCCAGGGACCCCTGGGGTAAGAGAGGGTGCAGGGACCCCCAGGCCTGGCCTCAGCCTTGTAGGGATGGGGTCATGAGGTCAGAGGTTGCTGGGAGCTTGGGTGGGGGCTCAGACAGGGGAGAAGCAGACCTGGGTCTGTCCCAGGGCATGCTGGGAGCCCATCCCCAGCTTGCCTGGGGAGGTCTGGTTCGGGACCTGGAAATACCGCAGCGCATGCTGCGAGACTGGTTCTGGGGCTGCCTGAGGGTATGCTGGAAGCCTGGCCTTGGCCCCAAGGGATGCTGTAAGCCCAGCTCTGGGTCTCAGGCTAACCCAGGGCATGCTAGGATCCTGGCCCTGGTCCCAGAAGATGCTGGGAGTCTGCCTCTAGGTGTCAGGGTGACCCAAGGGACTGCTGAGAATCTGGCTCTGGAATACAGGCTAACCTCAGGACATGCTGAGAGTCGAGGCCCTGCCCCAGGGGCTGCTGGGAGCCTGGCTCAGGACATCCAGGGCATGCTGGGTGGCTGGTTCTGGATTGGGAGGCTGCCCCAGGGAATGCTGGGAGCCAGGCCCCGGCCCCAGAGCATGCTGGGAGCCTGGTTCTGGACCTGATGCTAACTCAGGGCATGCTGGGAGCCCAGGTTCAGCCCCAGAGGATGCTGGGAGCCTGCCTCTAGACATCAGGCTAACCCCAGGGGATGCTGGGAAGCTAGTTTTGGATCTGGGAGCCTGCCCTGGGCAGAAGGGGACACACCGGTTGGAGATGACGATGGCATCGTTGAATTCGCTGCGGCAGTTGTGGCGCAGTGCTGTGCGTCCGCCATTGGTTATGACGGCATTGCTGCCATGCAGGTGGTGGAAGCGCAGGTCACTGCCCGATGCCCCTGAAGACGGGCTGCCTGGTGACAGCACGGCCCCTCCCTCCACCAGTTCCTCCACCAGTGGTAGCATCTCTGGGGTGGGAGAAGGGGTCAGCTCCTCCCACTGATCCCTTGACCCCAACACCTCCCCACCACATCTCCTGGGACCCCCAAGTCCTCCCCTGCAACAACTCTAAGACCTCCCTCGCACACACATCTCTTGGGACTCACAGCCCTCACTCAGCAGCTCCAAGACCCTGACTCCCCCAACCTCTCCCGGGACTCTACCATGACCCCCAGCCCCACCTCCCCATGACCCTCCAGGCATTCCCAGAACCTGGACCCCCCACCCCCCAAGACCCCAACCCCCGCAACATCCCATAGGATCCTAGTGACCTCCTCTTTCAGACTCCTTGTGACCCCCAACATCACCTAGGGCCCTAAAGTGACCCCCAGACCCTGGACCACCCCCACCACTCCCAGCCCTCCCATGGGACCCTACAGCAATGCCCAGCCTCTCCCAGACCCCCCCATGAGTCCCAGTGCCTCCCAACATCTCCTGGGACCGTGTAATGACTGCCCAATCCTGCCCAGCCCCCTACATGACCCAGCCCACCCCTTCCACCTCGACACCCACCAAGCCTCTCCCACACTACGTATTTCCCCCATGACCCCCAGGCCCCTCCCCATCTCTTGGGCCACTAAAATTACCTTCCACCCCTCCCTTATCCCCCCATAAGTCCCCAACATCTCCTGGGACCCTACAGTGACCCCCAACCCCTCCTGGACCCCCCACATCACCTGAGATGCTACAGTGACCCCCAGGCCCTCCAAAGCCCTGCCCCCTCCAGAACCCTAATGACACTCCCCTGACCTCTCCTGGGACCCTAGTGATGCCCCCCTCCAAATCTCACCGGTATCATCCACGATAGTGGCCTGGGCAGCCTGGCCGTAGAGGTCAACCACAGCGTAGACAGCAGGCGGCACATTCCAGGCAGCCGGTCCCTGCGCTGCCCCGTTGACGAAGAAGTGCAGGGTCCCGTCCTCCTTCCGCACCACCCCCACTGTGTCCCCTGCCTGCCGGGAGTGTGTGCGCGCGCATTGGGGGGGTGGATGAGACCCCTGCCAGCACCAGGATCCTTCCCCCCCACCCCAGAGCCTGGCCTAAGACCAGGGATCCCCTGCCCAATGCCAAGACGTGACCGCCTCTGGGGTGGGTTCCAGCTGCATACAACAAACCCTGCTACCCAGAGACAAGACGCAGCCAGCTCTGCATCTACACCTCCCCCACCCCCGGCCCCCCCAGCCGCACCTTAAGCCTATCCAGGTTGTGACCGTACTCGTCCAGGATAGTCGTTCCGTTGTGCATCACCCCGTTGCCTGTCATCATCCAGGTGCCTGGGGACCAGTTAATTAGGGGTTGGGTTACAGAGGGGGCCGGGCCCGGATGCCTAGGTCCCCCCCAAAAATGCGAGCCCGGATGCAGAGTTTCATAACCCTCTGACACCAAGAGCCTGGATGCTCAAGTCCCCCCAACAATGGGAACCCAGATACCTGGGTCCTGTAACACCAGACTCTGGGAGCACAAATACCTGGGTTACCCCCTGACAGCGGGAGTCCAGACACCTGGATCCCAAGCCCCCATGACCCTGGGCACGTGGGTCTTCACCACAACATGAGCCCAGATGCCTGGGTCCCATATACTCCTGACCCCAGGAGTCTGCATGTCTGGGTACCTGCCATAATGGTAACCCAGATACCTGGGTCCCATAACCCCCACCCAACCCTAAGAGCCTGGATACTTGGGCCCTATCACAACAAAAGCCCGGACACCTGGGTCCCATACCAGCCCCCCACCCCCCGCCAGACAAATTCCAGGAGCCCAGATGCTTGGGTCCACCCCAAAATGCATGCCTGGATGCCTGTGTACTGTACCTCCTCCCCTGGACCCGACCCTGCCCACAATAATAAAAGCCCTGATGCTTGTATCTTTGTACCCCCACCCCTAGCCCAAAGTCCAGGGTCACCCCCCCCAAAGACAGCCTAGATGTCTTGTTCCCCTTACCAGAGCGCAGATTGGTCATGGTGGAAGGCAGCTGCAGGTAGGTGGGGTTGTGGGTGGTGACACCGATCTCAATGGAGCCAGCCCACTTGTCCACCATCTTGTCAATGCGGACCTGGAAAACCTCCCCGGTGCGCAGTGGGCGGCTGCTCAGCACCACCCCGTGGTTGAAGTCGTCTGTGGCGCTGGAGGAGGGGGTAGGGAAAGGGAAGGAGGTCAGTTAATAAAAGCCCCCTGACCCCAGGCCTGAGATGCAACCAGTTCGGGGCGGGGGAGCAAGGGGCAACCAGCTCTGGGGTGGGGGGGGGGGGGCTGACTGTAAGAAAGACCCCAATACTCAACGCCACATCTGCCTAGGTCTGAAGTAGAACGTGTCTGGGTAGAATACAGGACTACAATGTACCCCTTAACCCACAAAGCTCTGCTGGTGTACCTCTCTCCCGACTTACAGCCCCCTGCCACCCCAACCCTGCTGGTATCCCTCTGTCCCGACCTGCAGTCCCCTGCCCCACCAGCCCTGCCAGTGCCCCTCCCGCCCACCAGGGCACTCACTGAGGGCGCAGCGCAGTGCGGCCCTCATTGGTGATGGCGGCCTTCTGGCCACAGTTGGGGTGGAAGAGCAGGCGCTCGGGTTGGGGCTGGGGCTCAGGGGCGGGGGGCCGGCGCCCGGCCTCAGGGGACAGGGCACGTAGGATGGCATTGTTGCGCCGCAGGCGATCACTGTGGTTGTGGTTGTGCACGATGGTCACCTTCACCGCCATGCCGTACAGGTCCACCACACCATACACCACTGGCGGTGTTAGCGTCGTTGCCACGCCTGGGGGGAGGGGACATGGGGGGCTGGGAGGTAGTCCCCTGCCACCCCCCACCAGCCCCTACTGCCCTCTCAGAGCTGGAGAGGATCTAGGCATCCGGGCTCCCAGTCCCAGCCCGCAGATGTCTTGAATCCAAAAAGACCATCTGCCTTTGCCTCCCAGGCCCTGCTCAACTCCAAAAACTTGAAGGAACCCAGGCATCCCAGGCTCCACGTCCCCTGGCCCCCAAACCCATGTTAATAGCTCCATACAAAGTGAACCAAGGCATCCGGGCTCCCCATGCCCCCTGCTTTCAGCCCTGCCATGGACCTCCACTTCCCTTCTAGAGAACCCAGGCATCTGGGCTCTGAACTCTCCCCCCCAATTCCCACCCCCAGCCCCTGCAATCCCAAAGAACCCAGGTCTCTGGGCTCCCAGCTCCCCCTGCTCCCACTCCCTACAACCTCCTCCCCTTCCAGATAACCCAGCATCTGGGCTCCCAGCTCCATCCCCAGCATGCCTATGCTGTCCACCAGCCCCTCCTCCAGGCATGGGATCCCCCTCCAACGCAACCCTCCCAAGAAGCATACCACCATCCTCCCCAGAGGCCCCACGTGTACCCAGTCTAGTGCGCCTCCATCCTCACCTTGGTCAATGCCGTTGATATAGAAGTGCAGGGCATTGTTTGCCTTCCGGGTCAGGCCAATGTGGTCACCTTCCTGGGCAGGGAGTCAAAGGTCAGCCAAGGGTCAGAAGTCAACAGACAGCTAGCACAGGAGGGCCCAAAACTGAGGGGGAGGGGGGCATTCTAGGTTCTTCCAAGCTGCCTTAATGCCCACCACAGGAGGTGAAGGGGGTGGCAAGACCCACCCCCACCATGCTGGGCTGCATGGGGGACAGGCACCCAGGACCCCCCTACAGGGCTGTCGGGGGTCCCCTCACCTGCAGCTCATCCAGGCTGAATTCGCAGTATTCACGGCGTGTCCCTTTCCCATTGGTCAGGATCCCGCAGCCGCTCATCATGATAGTTCCTGGGAGGGCATGGGGTGGTCAGGACCCAGGTGACCCCCTCCTTCCCTCCCCCCCAAAAAAAACCCTTGCCCACCCCCAACAGCTTAAACAAAGTACCCCAGTGCCCGAGGCAGGAGAGAGAGGCACTGACCGGAGCGCAGATTGGTCATGGTGGCCGGGTACTCCAGGCTGTTGGGGTTATGGGTGGTGACACCAATCTCAATGGAGCCCGACCACTTATCCACCAGCTTGTCAATGCGGATCTGGGGGGCACCAAGTCGTCGGGGGAAAGGGCAGGAGCCGCCCATGTTCCCCCCAGCCCTGCCAATGCTCCTCACTCTAGACCCGCAGCCCCCTGCCCCCATACCCCCTGTCCTTCTGGTGCCACCCCACAGCCCCTACCCCTCCAGCCCCCCTCAACCCTGTTGGCACCCTTCAATCCTGGTCCACAGTTCTCCGGCCCACAGCCCCCCAAGCACCTCAAACATCTCAGCGTCACGCAGCGGTCGGTTGGTGATGACGACTCCATTGTTGAACTCGTCAAGAGGGCGGCGCCGCTCAGCCGTCTTATGCCCATTGCTCAGCTTGATAAGAGAGCCACACTTCTCGTGGAAGAGCAGCGCGTCATTGGAGGGGGCCCCCCCCGGCCCCCCGACGCCCCCTGGCCCCGGAGGGCTGCTCAAGCTCACGTTCAGCAAGCTGCTGTCATAGGCTGAGAGGATGGCTGAGCTCACTGCCTCCGACAACTCCAGCCCAGAAAAGCCTGTGGGAAGCAGGGGTGAGGACAGCCCAGACACCTGAGTCCCAGATAAGGGAAGAGAGATCGGATACCTGGGGAAGAGGGAGTGGCCAGGCATCTGGATCCCAGATGTGGGGAGAGGCACTGGACACCTGGGTCCCAGGATGAGGGGGGCAGGGCAGCCTGGATGCCTGAGTTCCAGGCTAGGGAGGGAGGCAGACGCCAGGTTCCCAAATTGGACAGGGTGTGAAAAAAGACATGTGAGTCCTGCACTAACAAAGAGCCAAATTTCCTGTTTTTCCCCCCATAAAAGAAAATAAGATCTGCAGCAACCAGGATGCCCAAGTTCTCTGCCTGCTTTCCAATGTGATCAAAGGCTTCTGGGTAAGGGGGGTGGGGGGGGACTACACCTGGATGCCTGAGTTCTCCACTCACTGTTCTCTGAGTCCAGGCTGTTGGGAAACTTGTCTGGACGACTCTGGTTGCAGGGCAGGGACAGAACTGGGGGTGGGGGGGGCAGGGCGTCAGAATGCCTCTCACTTTGGACCTGCAGTCCCCTGCCCCCCAGCCCAGCTGGTGACCCTCACTCTTGATCCACAGCCCCCTACCCTGCCCATGCCCCTCACTCCCAACCTCACTGTCAACACCCCCCACCCCCCTGCTCACCTTCCTCCCCCTCCTCCTCAGTGCCCTCAGCCCCCGGCGGTTCAGGGGGCACGACGGTGATCTGGGTGCACTTGCCGTAGAGGTCGACCACGGCCCAGACACGAGGGGGGAGGCCAGTGGCGGCCACGCCACAGTCGGTGCCGTTGACCCAGAGGCGCAGCTCACCAGTGGCAGTCCGCTGCACTCCCACACGGTCACCCTCACCCAGCTGGTCCAGGTCCTGTCCATATTCCTCCAGGATAGAGCGCCCATCCCGCAGCACAGAGCAGCCTGACACAATCCACGAGCCACCCTTCAGGCCCGTGGCGCTGCTGGGGAAGTCCAGGTGCGCCGGGTCCAGCGCCGTCACCCCGATCTCAATGGACCCGCTCCATGAGTTAACCTGCCCGGAGTGGGGAGGATAAAGGGGGGAGGGATTTAGCACAGGGGTGCCAGACCCCCCCCCCCATCTCAGTAACAGTTCCAGCAACATTTTCTTCACTTAGGATTGTTATTAGGGCACTATCTATTGCCTTGGTAACAGCCTGCCACCTTGGCTCTCATAGCAATGACCCAACTACGCCCTGTTGCCCTGGTAACCCTTCCCTCCCACCCCACCCTTTTATCACAATCGCTAGCCTTACCCCAATTTCCATGCTAACAAGCTCCTTAGCCCTTAGTAACAGCCATCCCACCCCATGTCATTGCCCTGGTAACAACCCCTCCTGCCCCCTAGTGCCCTGGTAATAGTCCTCATACAACTCTTTTAGCCTAGTAACACCCATCCTACCGTCGCCCATGTAACAACCCTCCCGACTCCTAGTAACTGCCACTGTGCCCTATTGCCTTGGTAACAGTCACTCCTGCCCGCCCCCCCAGCCCCAGTAACAGGCCCCGCCCCACAGTACCGGTCCCCCCGTTGCCCCAGTAACGCCCCACCCCGCCCCGCGGGGCACCTTGCGGTCGATGCGGACGGTGAAGACACGGCCGGGCCGCAGCGGCTCCCGGCTCAGCACCAGCCCGTGATTGAACTCCTGGCCCGGCTGCGCCCGCGCCGCGCTGCGTCCCCCTGCCCCCAGCGTCACCAGCCGGCCCGTACGCGGATGAAGCTCCCCCGCTCCGACCCCGGCCCCGCCACCCCCCGCCGCCGCCATCCCAGTCCCGGTCTCGGTCCCGGTCCCGCCGCGCGGCCGCCCTGCCTTACGGCACTACGACACTGGGGGGAGACGGCGAGCACACTTTACGACAGGGAGGGGAGACTCTGGGGGGCTTCCCATACAGGCGGGTCGCACTGCTTTACGACACCGAGGGAAGGCTTGCCGACTTTACGGCAGGAAGGGAGATGACAGGTGAGACGCTTTACGACACTGAGGGGACAACCCACCCCGGGCGCTTTTCGGTAGGCAGGGAGCTAGAGGGGAGGCGTATTGAGGGTATTTTAGACACTTAGGCGCTTTACGGCAGGGAGGGGAGATGCTGAAGAGCTTGACAGCTGCAAAATAGAGGAGGTTTGGGGTGCTTAACGACACTGAGGGACAGCTGGTGTGTTTTACGGCGTGGAGGGGGGACGACGGAAAGTTTAACAGGAGCGCGACCGGCGACTCAAGTATTTTACGGCACTGGGGGAGGTGGCTATGCTTTACGGTAATTAACGGCGGAGAGGCCTCCCCGGTCGTGCTTTACGGCAGCGAGGGGAGAGGTACTGTTTTACGGCAGCTGCGGTGGGAAATGGCCCCGGCGGGGACGGCAGCGCTTTGCGGCACCGCCGACATATAGGAGTGTTTAACGCCAACCCCGGGAGAGAATCGCAAAGCAGGATGGGGAAACGTCCGGACAGCGACGGGCGCGCTTTACGACAGCTCGGAGTCCATCTCCTCTCCGTCACAGGTGCAGTTTACGGCAGTGACCGTCAGCTGGGGACGGTTACTGACAGGGATACATTTTACAGCAGGGTACAGAGACGCACGGTGCTTTACGGCAGCATACTAACGAGGCCTCGACACTGATGGCAATGCGGTACTTTACGACCGAGGTGTTCCCCGCACAGGTGCGTCAACCCACCTCTTCCCTGGATTCACAGGGAGACATCGCAAAATGCCCCCAGAGCCTCGGGTGATTGGTGTGAAGCCCCCATTGCCTTTCCCTCCCGTGACAGACAACAGCGCCCGGGGCTTTGGGAGTATTTTGTGACGTTTCCTGGTGCACTTTACAGCAGGGCGGCAGTGCTTGTCTTTTACAGCGGTCTCGCTTTACGGCAGCGCGGCCCCAGTGCATCTTCGTAGGGGACGGTGTATGAACCAACCCCCGCAGTGATGGGAAGGGGGCTTGTAGTAGATCAACGGGCCCCAGGGACTCAAGCGGGACGTGGACTGAGCCAATGGGTCCACGACGGCGGGGAGGGGGAATTGGACTGAACCAATGAGTCCATACGGGGGCGGGGAGAATTGGGTTGAACTAATGCATCCAGTGACCGGGGGCCCGGCCTGAACTATTTATTCCATTAATGGGGGAATGTGGACTGAACCAATGTGCCCATGACGGGGAGGGGTAACTGGACTAGGCAGATGTGTTCATGGTGTGTGTGGGGGGGAGAATTAGACTGAACCAATGCGCCCACTGCTGGCGGGGAGGAGTGGACTGAATCATTCCCCCTCCCCCCCCCAGGCTCCTTTAACTTGGGTCAGCCCAGGATACTGCTCGCTTCCTCCTAATCTCTTGTTCCTGGATCGGGTCCCATCCCAAGCCCCGCCCTTCGTCCCTTTAGGCCCCGCCCCTTGGTTAACAAGGCCCGTCCCACCCTGGGGCTCCACCCCCTCCCTCTCGGGGCCAGGCAGGGACCGGCAGCTCCTGGCAGTGCCTGCATCTCCGCATCCTCCCGCCCCGCCCGGGACCGGGCCCCGGGGCAGGATGACGGTGACGCTGGACTTCGAGGAGTGCCTGAAGGACTCGCCCCGCTTCCGGTGGGTGCCCCCTGGGGCTCTCCACCCCGATCCAGGGGGGTGGGAGAGCATATCTGCCCCCCTGGGGGGTGGGGGTACATGGGGGTGGCTCAGATCTGCTCTCTCTTGTGTCCTGGGCACCTGTAGGGAGGTCAGATCTGCACCCCCCCATATATCTAGGGGGGTCTCCTAGGGTGTGGTGGTACATGAAGGAGACTGAACTCTCCTCCCCACCCCTTGTGTCAAGGCGGTCTCTTTTGGGGGTGAAGGTTTATGTGGGAATCTCAGATTTGCACCCCCCTAGTAGCTTGGGTTCTCCTGGAGAGCTCAAATCTGCCCACCTTGTGTTGAGGAAGTCCCTTGAAGGATGGAAATGTGGTAGGGGCTCAAACCTATCCCTGGTTTATGTCTGCTGGGAGGTGGAGGGGAGAGTGTCTATGAGGGAGATCAGATCTACCTGGGGGCTCAAATCTGTCCCCCCTTGTGTCTAAGGGGAGCCCTGTGGGGGAGGTTCCTATCTGCTCCCTCCCCCCAGGAATCCTGGGGGGAGGGGGCAGATAAGGCTTGGAGGGGGATGAACAGCAGCAGCAGCCCCCCACCTCCAGCAGGAGTGAGGCCTGGCACATCCATGCGATGCACTAGCTTCACAAGATAGCCCCACTGCCCCTGGGTCTTGCATGGTTCCCTCACTCCTGCCTCCCCTGTCTCACATGTTCCAGCCTCTCTCCCATTCCCTCACACGGTCCCCATCCACCCCCCCCACTCCCTCGCACAGGGACCTAAGCTGTGCAAGACCCCCCCCTTGCATGGTCACCCCCCCTACCTTTCTCCTTGTGCACTCACACTCATTCCCCCCATACATGTCCATCCCCCCCTCCACCACCCAGCTCTGGGCGAGGGAAGCCACTTCCTGTCTCAGTGCATGTATCACACGCGCTGGTGAGCACACGGGTAGGGGGCGGGGCAGGAAGCGGGTGGCGAAAGGCGCCCAGGGCCGGAAGCTGAGGCCTAGGTGGGGGGAGTTGTTTGTACCTCTCCCTTCCCCCACCCACCTGCCAGGGGCAGGTTGCACACTCATGCCCCCTCCTGGGGCTGGTGGCCAAGGGAGAGGGGGTGGTGGCACTCGCACACATGTGCACACATGGCTTGGGTGACCTGGGTGTGGGGAGTTCCCCTTCTGCCAGCAGGGACACTGCATGTCACATGCGCATGTCATACACATTTGGGTAAGTTGGGTGCATCCAGCTCCACACACCTTGCAGGGGATGCGTGTGCTTAGCACACGGTAGTACGAATAGAAGCATCTTGGATGCTCATGCATACCACACATATATGCATGCATCTAGAACCCAGATGTCTGGGGTGGGGTCACAGGCATGTGGAAGCTAAGCCCCCAGGGCACACTCACATGCGCACAGGAGGGACCCAGGCATCTTGGACACGCATGTGGACCCAGGACATATGCACGCGTGCACACCCAGGCAATACCTAGGAGTCCAGGAGACATGCATGCACACATACATGCACACACACACACACGCGCAAGTGTTATTCAGGTTTTTGGGATAGGCATGCATGCAGAACTCAAGCGAGTATGTATGTGCATGCGCATTCCAGACAGTTGGGTTCTGTGTGTGTGCACACGTGTGCATGTGTATGCGTGCACAAATGATTTTCAGGTGCCAGGAGCATGTGTGTGTGTCCCTGACACCTGGGTTCTTTGCATGTGGGGGAAGGGTGTGCATGTGTCCCAGACACGTGGGGAACGTGTGTGTGTGTATCTGTGTATGTCTTGGGTATATGAGTGTCGTGCCTGCAAGCCTGGGTGTGCATGTGGGGGGGGGGTAGATACCTGGGTTCTGTTTGTGTACACGTCCCGGATACATGCACGCACCTGCACAGCCAGGTTGTGTCCCAGACACCTAGGTTCTCTGTCTGTGTGTTTCAAGTGCATGTGTGTCCATCCTGGACATCTGGGTTGTGTGTGCGTGCACATGTGTGTTTTGGACACGTGGGTCCTCTGTGTGTGCATTGTGTGTTGCAGACATTTGGGAAGGGGGGTGCTCCCAATACCATGGGTTGGTGTCTGGCCATCCTGGCCATCTGGATTCTGTGCGCATCTGTGCATGTGGTGGTGTCCCAGATGACTGGGTTCTGTGCATGTGCCCTTGTGTGTATGCATACATGTCCTTCGTGCCTGAGTTGCATGTGTGCGTTGTCTACTTGCATGTGTCCTGAACACCTGGGTTCTGTGCATGTCTTTTGCGTGTGTATCTGCATACGTGTCCTGGGTGCCTTGGTTCTCTGTGCGATTCCCCCGCCCCAACTTCCTCTTTCTCCAGCCCTTCCTGCACAGCACCTGCCCCTCCACCTCCCTTGGGACGGAGGGGGCTGCTGTGCATGCTGGGGTGCCCCTTGACTGGTCCCCATCCCATGATCCGCTCTGCTCACACCAATACCTCCCCCCACCCCGCAAGTTTCATTCCCAAAATAAGCTCCCCCAAACCTATGATGTAGTCACCATGGTGACAGGGCGGGGGCAGGCACCGGTTGCCTGGTGATGAGTGGGGGGGCAGGAAGTGGCAAAGAGGCGGCCAGAAGCCTGAGGAAGTGGCAGGTGGGTGGGCCCAACCCCTCCCATAGGCTCTACCGTGTCCTCCACAGAACCCCTTCTGTGACTCCTTGGCCCTCCCCATCCCTCCAAGGGATTCCCAACCCTTCTCTGTGATCCCTTGACATCCCATAAACCCCTTCTGTGATCCCACAATCCCCCCAGACTCCCCCAGGGGACCCCAGCCCCCATCCTGTGACCCCACATCCCCTCTTGGGCCCCTCCAGGGGATTCTCACCCCATTCCTCTGACTCCTTGACCCCCTAACCCCTGCAGGGCACCCTCAACCACCTCCCTGTGACCCTTTGATCCTCCCAGGGGATACCGCTCCCTCCCTGTGACCCCTTGACCCCCCCCGACCCCTCCAGAGGACCCATACCTCCTCCTTGCCCTTGTGACCCCTGCTTCAGCCCCCCTGTGGGAGACTCCCCCCAACTCTCCAGAGACCACCTCATCCCCTCTTGTGGAGCTGATTTTCCACTTTCCTTCAAGTGATCTCTTCCCCTCTCCCAGGGCAGCCATCGAGGGGGTGGAAAGCGATGTCTCAGAACTGGAGACACGGCTGGAGAAGGTGAGCAGGGTAATGCAGGCGTCCAGGGTTCTCCCTGGCTTGAGGACAGCCTCTCACCTCCCACTCCCCCTTCTTTTTCTTCTCCCCCCACAAAAAGCTGCTGAAGCTGAGCTCAGCCATGCTGGATTCAGGGCGTCAGTACTGCCAGGCCAGCAAGGCCTTTGCCGCCGGCCTCCGCGACCTAGGGGCTCATGCCCATGGAGACCCCCTCACCAGCGTGAGTGCCTTGCTGCAGGGCTGGGATGGGGCATAGGGTCTGTGGAAGTGGGTACACTGTGGGGTTTCCAACCCCATATAGTGTAGCTCTGGTTCTGTCATAGCCCTTCAATTTGCCCCAGGGGGTAGATATTACAACCCCCTCTTTTCTGCCTCCCCTGTTATTCCCACCCCCCCGCCCTTTCCATTTCAGACTTGCCTGGAGAAGTTCTCTGACAGTTTTGGCCACATGATTGACAACCACGTGGTGAGTGAGCCCTTCCCCAGTGGTGGGGGGCAATTCTGGGGTGGACTCCAGCATCCTATTTCCCTTCCTTCTAATTTTTGGCTCCCCTTCACATTTTAGGAGCTTCTGGAGAGTACCCAGCTCTCATTCAGGCACCACATCCTGACTCTGGTGAAGGAGTGAGTTTTGTGGGGGTTGGCCCCCATAGGGGGGGTGAGCTGTGGTTTTTGGAGGGGTATATTTGGGGTAGAGGGGGTGGCTTGGATGGGATCTGAAGGAGTGACTAGGACTGCCAAGGGCATGACTAGACCCACCAAGGCACAAGAGGCGCATGACTAGACCCATTGGGACACACCTAGGCCCACCAGGGCATGAGCGGGGCACAACTATACCCGCTGGGTTACAAGGAGGGCACAACTAGACCCACCAGGGCATGGCTAGATCCAGCCAGGGCACAAGGGGAGCGTGACAACCCACCAGGGCACAGGAGGGGCACAACTAGACCCACTGCGTTATGAGGGAAGCACAACCAAACGTATGCTGCTATGCTCACCGGGGCATGAGGGGGGCACGGCTAAGCCCAGCCAGGTCATGAGGAGGCCTGACTAGATCCTCCCTGAGACCCCCTGCCCCCTGGCAGAGACATGAAGCGCTTCAAGGAGGCACGCAAGGAGTTTGAGCGCGGCGCCGAGGGCCTGGCCAGTGCCCTCCACCACAATGCCGAGGTGCCACGGCGACGGCAGCATGAGGCGGAGGAGGCCGCCCATGCCCTGCAGACTGCCCGCACCCTGGCCCGCGCCCGTGCCCTTGACTACGTTCTGCAGGTCTGGGGGGGGCTGTTGGAATGCGGGGCAGCCAGGGGAGGGTGGAGGTCCTTATGGAGGCGGTCTGGGGCAGGTGTGGGTTTATCTGGCTGGGGATGGGGCAGCTGGGAGATGCAAGGGGTCCAGTTTGGATTGGGGGGGCCCAATTGGGAAATGAGGTCTAGGGGGGAAAAGACTGTGGGGGTGTAGGTCCTTATGGGGATCTGTAGAAGTCATTTTTTGGGGTCCTGTCTGGCTGGGGCGGGGGGGCAGGCAGCTGGGAGACTGTGGGGCAGTTTGGACTAGGGGAGAAGACTTAAGGGAGTCTTTATAGGGAAGGGTCTGGGAGGAAGCTTATCTGGCTGGGGGGGGTCCCACTGGGAGATGGGTGGGGGTCTGGTCTGGATGGGGGGCAGGAGACCCAGGGCAGGGTGGGAGTCTTTATAGGAGAGGGTCTAGGGGGTCCTGTCTGGCCTGGGGTGGGGTCCCACTGGGATCTAAGGGGTCTAGTTTGGACTGGGGGTTCCAGTTGGGGGATGGAGTGGGTCCAGTCTGGACTGTGGGGGAAGACTCAGGGGGGGCGGGGGGCGCCATGGCAGGATCTTTGTTGGGGGATCCTGTTTGGCTCTGGGGGGGGTCCCACTGGGAGATGGGAGGAGAAGACCCAGGAGAAGGTGGGGGTCCTTACTTGGGGTGGGGGTCCCGGTCTGGCCTGGGAGGTCCCACTTGGAGTTGGGGTTGTCCAGTCTGGGCTGGGGTGGGGCAGACTGGGGGCCTGACACTCCTCCTCCCCTCCCCCCCCCCAACAGATCAACGTCATTGAATCCAAGAAGAAGTTCGAGATCCTGCAGTTTGTGAGTGTCGGGGCAGGAATGGGATGGGTGTCAGTCTGGGGAGCACTGGGGGGTTCTCCAGCTCTGACTCCCCACTTTCCTTGCCCCAGATACTGGCACTGATGGACGCGCAGGCCACCTACTTCGAGCAGGGCCATGGGGCTGCCTGTGCCCTAGAGAAGTACCGTACCGAGCTGGGTGCACAGGTGGGCACCTAGACTCCATGGAGAGCCCAGGTGTCTGGGCTCCTGGCCCCCTCAACCCTGCCCCCTTAGACCCTGTAAACCCAGGCATCCAGGTCCCCTGCTCCCCTACACCCCATAACAGATCCAGACTCCTAGCCCCCTCTACCCTGCCCCCCTAGACCCAATGGAGAATCCAGGCTCTTAGCTTCCTCCACCCTACCCCACCTCCCAAGGCCCCACGGAGAGCACAGGCATCCGGGCTCCCAGCCCCTCTAGACCCCATAACGAACTCAGGTGGCCAGGCTCCCTGCTGCCCCTAGACTCCCTGAAAAACCCAGGTATCTGGGCTTCCTATCCCCTTAGACATAAAGAATCTAGGTGTCCAGAACTCTATTCCTTTAGGTATAAAGAACCCAGGTGCCCCGGCCCCCTATCCCACTAGACCCCATAAAGAACCCAGGTGTCTGGGTTCATCCAGTCTTCACCCCCCAGCTTCACCAGCTGGTGCTGGAGTCAGCGCGGGAGCGGCGGGACATGGAACAGCGGCACGCCATGATCAAGCAGAAGGTGTCGGGGGGGTCCTCACAGGGGGGCAGGGGGGAAGCTCCCCCACTTGGGAGAAGTGTCAGGGCATGGGGCAGATCCTATTGAGTGGGAGAGGCCAGGGAGAAAGGGCCCTGCTGGGTGAGGAGAGCTGGTGTGGATGGGGCTTGGAAGGTGTGGGTGGGGCTTGGGGAGGGGCAAGACTTGGCTAGGAGGGTCCTGATGTTATGCCCCCTGCCCCCCCTGCCAGGACCTGTCGCAGGACGAGGCAGTGGGTGAGGCGCCGGGCAGCACAGCCGTGGAGGGCTACCTCTACAAGCGTGCCAGCAACGCCTTCAAGACCTGGAGCCGGTATGGGGGGGGCACCCTTCTCCACCCCAGCCACCTCCCTGGGGCTCCCCCAGACCCCTATAGCTGGGTGAAGCCCCCCCACCAGACAGGCCCCCCCATAGCACCCCCCCCAGCAGGCTCAGAGGACCTTACCAACTCCCCAAGCAGGTGAGACACCCCTTGCCAGACAAGTACAGCGACTATCCTATAGCCCCCCAGGCAGGTACAGAGACACCCCCTCAAGTCCCCTCTCTGCCCCCTGATTTCCCTCCCTTTGCCGGACCCCCCATCTTCATCCGTTTGTTTCCCTCAGGCGCTGGTTTTCCATCCGCAGCAACCAGCTGGTGTATCAGAAACGTGCCAAGGTGAGTGGGGGGGTGAGGGATGGAGAGCAGGACACTTTGCCACAGTGTGGCATGGAGCAGGGAGTTTCACTGGAACTGCTGGCCCCTCCCCAGGATGCGCCCACAGTGGTGGTAGATGACCTGCGGCTCTGCACTGTCAAGCCCTGCCCCGACCATGAGCGGCGTTTCTGCTTTGAGGTCGTCTCCCCTTCCAAGTGAGTACCCCACAACCCCCTCCACACTGCTGGGACCCACCGCCCCAGCCCCTGAGGGACCTCGCATCTCTTTGAGACTCCCTTAACTGCCTGGTACACCCTGCCCACACTCCTGGGGACCCCCCCCAAACTGCCAGGACTCCTCTGCTATCTGGGACCCCCCCCAAGACCCCTCCCAACCCCCAAGGGACCTCACCCCTTTGGGACCCCCTTAACTGCCTGGTACTCCCTGATCTTCTCCTATGGGACCTCCACCTCTCTGGAACCTCCAGAGATCCCTTGCACTCCCTTGGGACACTGGGGGGGGGGGGGGGGGGGGGGGGGGGGGGGGGGGGGGGGGGGGGGGGGGGGGGGGGGGGGGGGGGGGGGGGGGGGGGGGGGGGGGGGGGGG
>JAGPOW010002202.1:16546090-16568633 GCA_030014935.1 Caiman crocodilus | reverse complement strand
CAAACCCTGCCAACACATCTCCACCACCCCCACTATTACTGCACCCCACAACAGAGCCATCAGCATTCCCAGATCTTACAGCTGCACCTCCAGAAATGTCATATACCTCATCCAGTGCACCAAATGCCCTGATGGAAGATATGTAGGAGAAACCAAACAACAACTGCACACCAGAATGAACGCACACCGGAAATCCATCAAAGACAGAAATACCCAGTTACCAGTGGGGGCATGTTTCTCACAAGAAAACCACTCTCTCTCCAACCTCTCAGTCCTGATCCTCAAGGGAAATTTACACAACACTTCCCAAAGACGAGCCTATGAACTCCATTTCATCAACCTGCTGGATACTAGAGATCACGGATTAAACATAGACATTGGGTTTATGACACATTATAACCTGCCTGATATCCGACTCCCTGGTATCTCTCCACTATTCACCCCCTTCTCTCTCCCCTGCCCCCCAGTCTGTCTCTCACCCCTTGACTCCTCAATCTACATTTTCACTGACTGCCTGTCTTGTCTGCATACCAGCCCAGCCTGGTTCTTTACTTTTCATTTCATCCAGGAAGAGCACACACCAACTGCTGAAACTTCCTTAGCCTGACGAAGGGTTTTTGAACCCGAAAGCTTACTTAATAATTATTTGGGTTGGTCTAATAAAAGATACCAGATTCACCAAAGGAACCTCATCAGTCTGCTTTCCTCCTTTTTATTTATACTTTGAATTTGAGGAATGTATTTGTTTATAGGATGTTCTGATTTTTTTTCAGCCTATAAATTAATCACACACCATTCATTGGGTGTATTCCATACTTGACATTTGATGTCATTGGTTACATTTGTGAATGAACACCCTTGTTAAGAGTGGGGGTTGTAAAACCTTGTCTGGCTTGCCATTGTGCTAGAACTTGGGATAGTAGTTTACAATATGCTACACGGTGGGAGTCTCAGTTGCAAGACCTGCTCATCCACTTGCCAAGCCGGAAAGGAAGGGGACACAGAGGCCTGGGTAGATCTAGGATTTTGAAAAAGGGAGGTGAAGATAGTGGTGGAGGGTGCATCCCATATAACACAATACATTTTCTTCTACAGCTAAAGAGTAACTAGGTGCTTTAGTAATATGATAGGGGGCTACACTTATATTATTCAATTTAAGATGAAAGCAAAAAGAAATATAACTTTCCGAATGTGCACTGATTTGCTAGATATACATTACGTTGAAATAAAACACAACAAACTAGGAAAAATAGTCAAAAGATTGTGTCATTAGTTCTGTAATTATTATACTTAAATGTATGTCTCTTATTCAGATTCATAAAACAAAAACTAGCCTTGAGTTTCTTGACAGTGCCTCCAATACTTCATTGTCAGTCATTTCTACATCAGAATTAACATTATCACACCTGATTTAAGGATTTTAGCTAGAGCTAATGGAAAAGGTACATTACTAGGAATGGCTAATCGAGAGCAAAACTGCAGAAGAAAGCATAGTTAGTTAAATATCAAGCCCGTTAAAAAAGAGAAAGGGTCATTAGCACCTGTGAAATGCAGAGAGATTACAGGAATCAAGCAGCTGATAATAAGCCCATGAAGTTAATTGACTCTCTCATCATTGCCTGAACAGAAATGCTGCTGCCCCTCCTGGCACTTGGTGTTAACGTTTAGGTGAAGCAGGAATAAAAAGGGGGTGCCTCTGCATCCTACCTGCATTCACCCATGCACAGAGGTATCACATTCAGCTGCTGGAAACCATAGACAGTTACCCCTTCCACCGATGAAAGAACTACCTCAGTCATAAAGGGTGCTTGTACTCACGATGGGGGTTTAGTTCGGTTCAGGTCTCCCTAAGCTGAAATGGTGGCTTTTTAAAAACCTACCATTTCAATTTAGGGAGATCTAAACCACACTAAACCCCCATAGCGTGTACAAGGATGAGGGGGCCCTATCCTAACCCGCCTCTCCCGCGGTGGGAGGGAGGCAAGCAGCCTGTGGGCCAAGCAGTCCCTGAACTGCTTAGCCAAGTGCTTCTCTCTGCAGTGGTGGTGTCCCCCAGATGGCACCCGCCTTCTAGCACCCATGGGCAGGTGCTGCCTGGGGGGGGGGGTGCCGCCAGTGAGTGGGTGCTGCCTGCGGGACGCTGCAACCGCAGAGGGAAGCACTAGGGAAGCCCGCCAGCAGCTCACCCACGCTGCCATGAGAGAGGCAGGTAAGCTCCAGCTCTCCGTGCACCATCCCCACCACCTTGCCACCACCCAGGAATGGCTGGCTTGCTCCTGGGGCAGGGCAGCAAGGTGGCAGGAGGGTGGCTGGGTATGCTGGTGGTGGGAGAAGGCAGTGGGAACAGTGCACGGGGCACTGGAAGCCTGCCAAGCCCAAGCTTTCCCAAGCACACCGGCTTCCAGTGCACCGTTCCACTTCGTTAGGTAGCAAGCTAGAACACCTTGGATGGGGTTTTCTTTCAGACATTACAGAGTCATTTAAAGTGGAATACGCCACTGAGCATGTAAATAGCAATGCCATTAAAGTGGTGCAAAAGGGCAATTAAGCTGCTTTAAAGGCTAATTTTGTTGCGTGTACAATGGCCCAAAGATATAGCACAGAAACTGGAGTACAGAGTAGGAACAGGCTAGTTAGCTGTTGGTGTCTTTTATTCTTATAGAAAGATCTCTTGGTGAAGATAAACTTGTAAGTAGTGTTCACAAGACAAAGTGAGGACAAGTGCAAGCACCACTAGAGCATAGGACAGATATAGCGGGAGCTCCAGAGCTTCAGCTGCAGTTAATGAGGTTCACTACATGTTCAGATTTATTCTACACCACCCAGCTAATGTCAGTAATTAGAAGACATGACCCAGGTGTATTCATCAGTACAGAGGCCCAGGCAGAAAGGAGAAGAAAATGTCTGATTTTTGTATTTATTGTAGATAAAAGGTGATTTAATTCAATTTAGAAGTAATGCACAAGAGGAAGAAGTCTTCAAACTGGAGTGCAAGTACTGCTACTACATCACTTAAAAGACTATTGTGATGTCCAAGTACACTACAGACATAGTTTAACTGCTGGAAAAACTAGACCACTTCTCCTGCTAAAGGAACTGCATTGAAAAGCTGTGGGGATTTAGGGACAAGCCAAAGTTTATAAACAGAGAATGTTTGTTAAATTCAAAACACTAACATAAGTAACTTTTACATTAAGCCTCAAAATAACAGACATGAGCATACGACATGGAGAATTAGATAGGACATAGGATGTTTATAATAATGGATGCTAAAACTGTGAGTTGGAGCAAGCATACGCCAATAGTTGACACATACAGTTTAGTGGCACATTCTTATTTCTCCAATTTTCATTAAGACCAAGGAGCAGGGCTGCTAGTTGCAACCAGAAAGCCAAAGGGCGAACGTCTTGGACATTGGCCCACCCCCTGTCTAGAGCCGTGTACCTACCTAACTAGCCTGCCATGTTGTCTCACAGTCTCTGGACTTCAAGGGCTGGGTTATTTGAAAACTGTGCCATCATCCCATGTACGTCGATTCATTTTCCAGTGCGCTCGCTCTCTTCCTTCATTAACACCACGACTGCTTTCCTTCGGATTACTCTGTCCTTTTTCTCATGCTTCATAAGACAATGTGTCACAAACTTTATCTGACTCGCAGTCTTCATTATTTTGCAGATATTCTTTTCATCTTTGTCACTATTAGTTTCCACTCAATCCAAGTCATGTACAAAGTGGGCGCGTCTACACAAGAAGCATTCATGCACCTTAGCCTAAGTTACTGAGCAGTATGGGTATGTCTCTACGTGTGCACACCCTGACTGTGCGGTAACTTAGGCTAGCTGCACCTAAATTTGATACTTGCAAATGAAGGTATCAAATTTAGACACGATTAGTTAATGCGCAGTAACAAATGTGTAGATGCGACCCAGCACTAAAGCTGTAGGATATAAAAGCCTCCAGCCATTTTGTGCCCTGGAGCACACACAGCAGGGAGCCTGAGGGAGCCGATTCTGTCTCCAGGAGCCCAGCAAGCCCTGTGTGCCCCCTGGACAAGCCATAGGTTGCCTCTGCCTGGCCTATTCCCTCTGCAGAGCTGCTGCTTGGCCATAGGTGAGATCCCCCAGGGGCTGCTTCCTGGCTGTGTCTGGCAGCAGGGCCCACACCTGGTCCCTGCTGCGGCTCACCCCCAATAACGTCTCTTTGCAGTGCCTCTGCCACGTGGTTCCCAGTCCCTGGCCGTGCCCTTCTGCTGAGTGCTCTTGAGCGCTGTCCAGGCCTGGCCACACAGGGACAGCCATGCAGGGCCCAGAGAGACAATGCCGGATGAGAATGTTATCTTCATCATCCTCCCAGTCAAGCCCTGGCCCTGCTCACATGTGCACACCCATGCCGACCACCCAGGTCCCCACTTGGTCCCAGAAGGAGGTTGGTGACCTTTTGGTGCTCTGGGGCCATGCTGACGTGGAGAGGCAGTTTGTGCAGGGTGAGTGGACAAACGCTCGGATTTCTGAGAGCCCGTCGGGCAGCATACGTAAACGAGGGCACTCCTTTGTTGGTGTAGCAGTGCTGTATTAAGATCTAGGCCTTGGGAGGACATCGGATAGCGGTGGCCAACTACAATCGTCGATCCAGTCATGCCTGCAAGACCATGGCCTTTATGCAGGAGCTGACCCATATTTTGACACCTTGGGACCCAGGCCGTACCCCTGCAAGTGTCACCAGCAGAGGTGGCCGGGCCAAACCCTCACCCTACCCAACCCCCCTGGTGACACGTCACCAAAGAAGGGGCCCTTATGTCTTCTGCACTTCGCCCCAACCTTTTCCTTAGCTGCTGCATTCCCTGGCAGCTTGGGAAGCACTGGCCAGTGGCTGCCTTGCCCTTGGTGCAGCCCCAGACCCCACCACAAGGACCAGCCAGCCATGACACTGCCACAGTACCCCCTCCCTGGGCGGGGGGAACCCTGCCCAGGCACTGGCCTGTGCCACACTGTGGGCCATGGATACAAGGCGCAGCTGGACACCATTGCCATGGATTTCTGGTTTTTGAGGGGAGAGGGAGGAGGGATGGGCATGGAGGTTGTGAGGGTATTCAAGTTTTTTTTTGTTTCAACCATGTGCATGTCCTGAGAGTGGTGCTGGGGGTAAGTAGGGAGTAGGAAGTGCAAGGGCAGCAGGGCAGGTGGGCTGGAACAGGGAGTGCAAGAGGAATGGGCTGGCCAGGGCCTCCCACAGTAGATGCCCTGGCTACCTCTAGTGGGTGTGTGGCTCTCCTGGGGCTGGGCTAGGGGGACCTGCTGGGACCAGTAGGGCCAGGACCATGGCCAGCAGGAGCGCAGGCTACTGGCCATCGCTGGCAGGGGCAAAGCTGGAACAGTGCAGCACTGGGCATTGTGGGCAAGGGCAGAGATAGGGGCTGGAGCAGCCCTGGCATGAGAGACAGGGTGGGCAAGGAAGGAGCTGCTGCATGCTACCCCTGCACTGGGCACGCAGCACCTGGGCAGATCAGGGACTGGCCAGGGATCAGTGTTTCCAAGGTGGTTGCAAAGTACTGGCAGCCAGCTCTGGCTTCAACATGGCTGCCAAGTGCTGGCATTAGCTTCATGCTCAGTAAATTTAGTCACACTTAAGTGCACATGTAGACGTGCCCACTGAGTAATATGAATATGTGGAAAACCACTGGATACATCCAGATGTGACTTTAATTCCTACAGTATACAAGGAGGTTCATGAATATTAGAGAGGCAAGGATTTCCTACAGTGATGTCTTTTATTGGACCAACTGTATAGGTGGGACAGAGTTAGACAAGCTTTTGAATTTAAGACAATTCTTCATCAGGTCACAATTAAAAGAACGTTTTGCATTTGAAAGCTTGTCTCTAACACTATCCCAGCTCTGCAGTTGGTCTAATAGAAGACTTCAAGATGAATATTGACTCCAAGATGAACATGAGCCACCAATGCCAGACCGCAGCCAGCAAGGCCAGCCATACCTTGTCATGCATCCAAAGGTGCATCTCAAGGCTGTCCAGAGAGGTGATCCTCCCCCTCTGTGCGACTTTGGTCAGGCCGCAGTTGGAGTACTTTACCCAGTACTGGGTGCCGCACTTCAAAAGGGATGTGGCCAGCCTGGAGGGGGTTCAGAGGAGGGCCACCCACTTGGTGAGAGGGCAGCAGGACAGGCCCTATGAGGAGACACTGAAGGACCTGAACCTGTTCAGCCTCGGCAAGAGGAGGCTGAGGGGGGACCTGGTGGCTGCCTACAAGCTCATCAAGGGAGATCAACAGCAAATAGGCAGAGCTCTTTTCTTCCCAGCACCACCTGGGGTGATGAGGAACAATGGTCATAAGCTGATGGAGAATAGGTTTAGGTTAGAGATCAGAAGGCAATTTTTTTACAGTTAGCGTGCTCAAAATCTGGAGCCAACTTCCCAAGGAAGTGGTCCTCGCTCCTACCTTGGGCAAATTGAAGTGGAGGTTGGACAATCACCTGTCTGGGGTCTTGTGAACCCAGCGTTCATTCCTGCCTGTGGCAGGGGGTCAGGCTAGATGATCTGATCAGGTCCCTCCTGACCCTAGCTACTATGATAGTATGAAGACATTGCCCTAAGAAATCCTTGCCTCTCACAATTTCTGGACCATCATGGCTACAACACTCTTACACCACCATGAATATTAGAGGAATAAGAATGTACCACTGCACTGTATTTGTCATCTATCAGCTTATATTTGCTCCAGCTCATAGTTTTAGCATCTGTTATTAGTAACATTGTGTCCTCTCTAATTCCCCATATCATATGCTTATAGCCATTACGTTAAGGCTTAATGTAAAAGTTACTTTATATTATTGTTTTTAATTTAACGAACATTCCCCGGCTCATAATAATCTTCTACATGGTCTCAGTTTACAAGTACCCTTTTTTTCCTTTTGTATTATAAGTAGCACCATTTTTTTCCTGTGACCTCCAGCTGAATGAATCACAGGTACTGTCCTGTGTCACTGTGGTACCCCAGAAACAGAAACAGCTCACCTACCGACTCGTATAGAATTGTATTTGACAAGACATTGCCAAGTGAATTTCTTACGCACTTCATAGCATGCTGCAGATAATGTGTAGGTAGTGGGCATTGCAGTGAAATCTGGCTTAAACAGAAATCCTACATACCTCACGCCTTTTCTCTTCAGATATTCATGCTCTCACCACCAGAGATTCACGCTCACCACCACTTTAATTTATAAAATCTAAAGGTTAATAAGACTGATAAGATAGGTATGGTGGTTGTGATGAGAGGTTCACTCTGGTTAGAAAGAGCTTGTTTACCTCATTTTTCAGCACGTCACTTGGCAGATTTTAGGGCAACGTTACCAGGACCCTCTTCCACCTCCATCCCCACCCACGGCATTGAGTTTCCTGGAATTGTTTTTTATACATTCAGAACAGTTATGACTTTTGTGTTCTCCCCACATGCAATTTACTATTTTAAACTGCATTTGAAGACTTAGGCTCCAGTCTTTTAATGGAGACATGCCGTAGCAGGGTAACTGTGTAATGTGCACACCCCTGCTTCTCCTTGTTGTGAGGTACTTGGTTCTCCCAAGGATAACTCAATCCATCTCCTGTGTTTGTTGCCAGACATTCAGGGGACTTAAATATGCATCCTAAGAAAATGAGAATGGCTCCAAAGTCAATTAGGCAAGAGAAAGAGTCCCTAATTGGTCTGGAGCTAGTCAGGAGTGTCTGAAAGTATTTGCTGAGAGAGGCTTTAACATTCAAATGTTATTTTAAATCACACATGAGAAAATGAATTAGAAATAATCTGTTTCAGGGGATGCAGGCTGATGGAACCAAAAGAGCATTTCAGTATGTGCCAGAATGGACTGAATGTACTACAGTGGCAAACACTAATTAATCCATTGAGGACTATTAATCCAGATGCCAACATGAATTGATCATACAACCAATAATTTGGAGGTAAAACCTTCCATCTGAACCTAACTAAAGGGCTTGATTTTCCACTACCATGGGTTTTGCAGGAAACATCATTGTCTTTACCAGAATGACCCCTGACTTTTGGCAGTGTTAGGAGTAGAAGGGGGTTCAGATTGTCCAAATCCCCCTTTTCCATGGTGTCCATTAATAGGATCTGGAAACAAAAACAGGATATTTTATTTTTATCTTTCCTATCCAGAATCATTTCCAAGTCATCATAAAGTGGACCTAATTTTGCTGCTTTTCAATGATAGCTACCAATGTCTTCCTTTAGCTAGTGTCTTTTTGTTTAAAAATAAACCATGCACTTCGTTCTCAGAGAGTCTCAGAGTGCTTCACAAATATTAATTTAGCCTCACCTTGCTCTAGTGAGTTAGAGAGAGGATTTATATCACTCTCTCCATTCACTACTAAAATGAAGCCATCTCTGGGGATAGAGTATTGTCTAACATAATGCTGTAACAATACAGAGTAATTTAGGGCAGAAAAATCAGAGAATGGCAAGACTTCCAGTCACATCTGTGGGGCCAGCATTTTACTTACCACGTCTAAACACAAATTCCAAAGCAGGGTACGAAGGCTTATACTCTGTCTGCCTGCCTTGAAACTCAGTCGGGTACAGGTTTGAACACTCCTGTGAAAACTGCCACAAAATCATTAAATAAGCTACTTCATATGTAACTTCATCTCTGATGTAATAGCGCTCTCCTCCACCACAGCCAGACACTGGCAATTTCTTCTCTGAATCCCCTTTGCACCACTATCTGAACCACCAGCTCTGCTTCTTGCAGATGCTGGGAAATGTTCCAGCCCCGCTTACGACCTAGCCGGATGCTGCTTAGGACCACAGACTTTAATTGCCTTGAATTGCTTCTCACTCGTATTGTATACTAGAAAAGTGACACTGAAATCAAACTGGCATGGCAGAGATTTTTCTTGCCAAAATAAAGAGGGTGGGAATTCAAACAGAAGGTAAGCCCAGTTTGCAGGCAGAAGGGGGGTTTAAATATGGGTGTCATCATTTCCTGCCCTGGCAGGATGGGGTGCAAGGGAACAAAAACTTGGATTTACCCTTCTCTAAGAAACTCCTTGGGGTCTCAATAAAAATTAAAAGCTGTACCAACAAGAAACTGAACTAAAATTGTGAAGTCAAAGATTTTTTCAAACTGAAAAGGGAACATTTCAGCCACAGCTTCAGCTTGCGAGCTCCCCTTCCCCACCCATCACCTGGCCTCTTTTAGTCTCATCCTTCCCCCACTCCCTTTGCGCGTCGCCTCTTTCCTGCAGCTTTGAGTCCATTGATGTTGATGACTTCTTGTCTGCTCTCAGTCCTGTCTTCTTTTCCCTTAAGATGGAGGTGTATCCTCTCCATCCTTAACTACCTGCACCTTGACTGCTTCACCTCCTTAACCCATTGCAGGGTTTGCCTTGCTGATCCCCAGTTTAGATTCATCCACATCACCAGCTTTCTCTGTGCAGTATAGGATCTTTGGCAGACACGCCGCAGGATGACTTCCACCACCACCTGTTCATTCTCTCCTCCTTCGGCTGAGCCGTCTTTCCAGCTAGCAACTCTTTCACTACTTTAATTGACTCCGGTGCTCACAAGTCCAGTCTCCCTCTTGCTCTTTGAGTCATCCAGCAAACCTTTCCTTTCTTTCTGTTTCCAACTCCCTTTGCTCAGGATTTCACTATTTTTTTTCCTACAGAAAGCTGACGAGATGTGCTGGGACCTTTCCCTCCCTTGGCCTTGCCATCCTACGCACAGTGCTCCCCCACCAGTCACACAACTTTCTCATCTTCTCTCCTTCTTTAACACCTCCTCTTCTCTGGATGACCACTAGGGCTGTGCAAAGCTTTGGCAGCCGATTCCATTCAGAGGAGATTCGGCTTGATTCAGCAACCAAATCTCCAAATCTGAATCGAATCAGGAGACCAATTAAAAGGTCCAAATTGAATCAGAAGCCTTCAAATCAATTCAGAAAAGAATGGGGTGGGGGGGAAGGGGATGCGGGATGTGGGCACAGCAGCAGGGGTGATACCGTGCTGCCACTTGCCCCCTTCCACGCAGAGCAAGCTGCGCCTGCATCACGCCCCCACACCCCGGCTGGACAAGCGGCAGCAGAGCATAGCCCACCACTTGACCAGCCAGGGCAGGGAGCCGCAGGATGCGAGCGCTGCTGCCACTTGTCCAGCCAGGGCAGAGAGGTAGGAGCTACTGCTGCTGCACCAACCTGGGCGGGGGAGGGAGAGGGGGGATAGGCGCTGCTGCTGCTTGCCCAACTGGGGCAGTGGGGCACAGGATGCGGAAGCAGCAATCCTGGAAGTGGGGGCTATGCCCTGCTGCCGCTTGCCCCCTTCCGCCTGGAGCTAGTCGCGCCTGCATTGCACCCCTCCACCCCCGCTGGGCAAGGGCAGCAGCACCCACGCACCGCTTCTGCCCTAGCTAGGCAAGCAGCAGCAGCAGCTCCCACCTCCCTCCCCATCCCAGCTGGGCAAGGGCAGCAGCACCACCCTTCCACCCCGCTCCCCAAGTCCCACACCCCTCCGCCCAGCCCCAGCCCCAGCCCCAATCCCCCCTTCCCCACACGCCTTCCCTCCGCCTGGCTCAACAGACTTACCAGCTGGCGGCTGCGGTACCCACAGTGGCGAGGACTGCTGCCTGTTTAGTCTATGGCTGACTCTCCAAAGTGGCGCCGAATCTTCAGATCTGATTCAGCTGAATCTAATCGGGGCAGTAATTCAAATCTCTGAATTGAATCACTGTCCCTTCGAATCAGCTGAATCTGAAGCGAATACTTGCCGCTACGCACAGACCTAACGCCCACATCCCGTCTACTCGCTTCCCTTTGTGTCCACTCTCAGAGCCTCCTTTACTCTGCTCTGTTGCTAGTCTCACCCCTTTCCCAAAACAAGCATGTATTAGTCTCTTCACGTATTAGTAAATCCCTGCCTTGACCCGTTGTCTCTCCAGTATACCCGCCCCGGTTCATTGAACTTACTGTTTGCAATCATCAGTTAGCATTCCTCTTTTCTAGTGTCTTCCTAGACATCTCCAATCTACTGGACAAAGGTCAGGACTGGTATTCCTTCCACATCCTCTTTGGCTTTCAAATTCTGTCCCCACTGTACCGGTCATTTCGTCTACTATGGAATACAAATTCCTGCTTCCAGCCTGTCTCCACCAATTCAAACAAATTGCGCTCCCCCCGACACCCCGAGCTTTATTCCATGATGCATCATGCGCCTTGTAAGCATCCACATTATTGATATCACTACCCTACTTCACATCCCTCCTTAAAATTCTCTATTGCTATGATGCCCAAACAGTGCTTAGATTGCTGGTTGTGCTGATATAATACTGACAAGCAATAGGCAGAAGTCCCATTACTTGTCTGTGCTGCTCTGTCTGTATTCATATATTCTTTCTTTTCTTGTATTCTTTCTTTTCTTGTATTGTACGGCCTGTGGAGCAGGGACAAATCCAGCTTTTTTTTTCCTTGTGTTTGTACCGCATGTACATGATGAGATCCTGGTTCATAAACAGGATTTCCAGGTGTCTTGTTAATAGAAGGAATGGAGTACCTTGAGATAAGGAGGTACTGAGGTCACGATTACCCAGAGGCATAGCGACACAGCTCCGCCTCCAGGGCACCTGCACAGAGCTGACTCCTGCTGGGCCAATCCCTGCAGTGACAGCTGATTGCTCCTCCACAATAGCTGCTTTTGGGCTCTTCCAAAAAGCAGCTGCTTTTTGTAGCTTTCAGTAGCAGCTGCCGCTCCGGCTACTGGCCCAGTCTTCCCCACTCAGTCGCAATACTGCCAGCAGTACTCCTACCAGTGTCTTCGGTGACTTGAGGGAGTTTTCCTTCCTACATGGTGACTTAATGCGTTTCTACAACCCAACAAATAATGTTATAAATATGCACAATGCATTTGGTCTTTCCGTTCATAAATTGCTCCTTGAGAGGCCAAGATTTTCCGAATATGTTTAACCAAGGTATTCAAAATTATTTTTGCAACCAATTCTTGACCTGTGTTCTTGCTGCAAGCATTTGGCATCTGAAATCTGACACAAGGTTGCTTGATCACACAGCATGCTCTGCCTGGTTGCAGAGATGCAACCTGCACAGCCAGGTCTCCAGTCTGGATAGCGCGTTTATAAATGCAGCATATGGTTTCCTCAAATATTCTGCAATATTTTCTGTGAGCATTCCCACCAGTCCAGCTGTTGGCTGGAATACTGATAGAAAGGGAGCACAGAGGGGAGCCAGCACAGCTCAAGTAAAAGCAGTTCCAAATTCTAACAAAGCATCTTGGAATATTTGCACAATACCTTTTGTAAGCCAGGTAAATCAGCCATTGCAGCGCTTTAGGCTGCAGAGTTCTGAAGGCTCTCAAATTGAGTCACTACGTGACTGAGTTAAGCTACAACGGCAGTCTCTCCTGTGCTAATGCTCTACAGGTTTCCCTCACTTTACGCAGGTTTTGTATGTGCAGAGTCACTCTTATGCAATGACCCTTTTTAGACGAAAAATGTGTTTATACGCAAAGTAAATTCACTCACATGCAACTGGTGTGGTGGAAGCCCACAGTCAGCTGCTTTGTGCGGTGCATTGTGGGAGTGATGCACACAAAAATGTAGCCTTCTGTGTGGCTCTGTGCTCCTTACTCGTTGTCTGTGATGTGTTTCTGTAGTTGCCATCCACATCATGCCTTCTAAGTGTCCCCCTAGCTTCTCTCCTACCCCTCTCTGTTGGTGAGTACCAAAATTGTCTTGTAAAAGTGGTGGAAATGAGTCTGGGGGTCAGTACAGTCGAGGTCTTGGAACGTATCCCTATTTGTTACATTGTAGAGTGGATTCCCTTCGTGCAAATTCAAGTTATGCACCATTTTCTGGGAACAAATGTGCAGCATAAAGTGAGGGAAACCTGTATTTAAACAGACTGACCTTTTAAAGTTAAGTGTTACTGTGCATTTGATGAAGCCATAAGAGCATTAAAGCTTATTGTTTTTATTTAGTATAAAAAAAGTGTGTTAAACACTTATAGACAGGTGAAAGTCTCTGCCCCAAAGATATAGACTTACAGGATGCAGATGGAGTACAACTGTGCTGCCAAGTGAACATAATAAATGTACTTGGCTGAAGGAATTAAGGCTGTATTAAAAAAGTAAATATATTTGTTATAAACACAAAGACAAACCTCTGCTCCACTAACATCAAGCTGTACTTTAATAAAAGCAGAACATATTTTTCTTTTTAACTTGTTTTTTCTTTAGCGAGATGGTATGATACCATGCAGTCCAGGAACTTGCTGCTTACTAAATCCAGCCAGGCATCATGCAAGCAAAAGAAAACCAGCAGAATACTCAAACGTTTCTTGTATTTTGCAAGAAAAATAAGTAAACTGCACTTATAACAACACTCAATGTACTAGCAGCATAAGAAAGGAAAAGCGTGCATCTCAGTGGAGAGTAACCCTATCAGCAGAGTTCCACTAGTTCTGGCATGACCTAGAAATGAAATATTTCATGCTAATTTTCAGAAAATAGAGGGACCCTCCTTGCCCAAAACCATCAAGATTCTACTACTTTGGGGGTTCCCATTTATAGCCATGAAAAATCCTTCTCATTTAATTATCCTACAATATACCATTACATTACTCTAGTTCCAAGCAGTGGTAATTCAACGGAGTTCACTGTGAGCCATTCAATTCCCTGACTCCCCTTTATGAAATTAAATGGAGTTACACTTGTGGAAAACTGGTGAAAATGGTGAGTCAGGAGGGCCCAACAACTGCAGGCACTGCTCTCATCAGGACAAGATACACAGGGGCTACCATCCTCATATTCCCCATGAACTATCTGGAAAACAATGAGGTTGATACTAACATATTTTAATACCATAGTGTTTATTATTTTTTCAAAATTTATAAAAATCAGCCATTATTGCTTACAAACAGAATCAATCCAATGGCAATTATCCAGTTGAAAAGGAAACTCGCAGGCTTTCAGTGTTTGGGGTTGTATTTTCTGTCATGTTTCTGCATAACTAGGACATTTTCTGTAGTGTTTCTTTTCCCCACTTGGATCGCACTGGAGCCCTACGTGGTCAAAATCTACAACTGTGGCTTTGCCCATGAAGATCTGCTTACAGAAGCAAACCTCTGCTCTACCAATGCATTGTGTTAGTGTTTGAGAGGCACTTTAGTAGGGCACCCTTGTGATTGGGGCCAACAGTCAGTCGAGACTTTTCCTAATACTTAAATTAACATACATTTTTATGGGAATACTGAAGCATAGGACTGGGTAAAATATATGCTGAGAAACTGAACAAAGCTATATGACAGTTAATATCCTAATTAACATACATTTTTATAGGAACATTGAAACATAGGACTGGAAAGTGCTTCTTGGGCCACTGACACTAGTTGCCTGCATTTGCAAGCAATCATTTATCTAAGGAATCCCCAAAACCACTGCTTCATACCCTCACATAACTAGAAGACACACCAAGAGCATATAACTTGTCATAGGTAAAAGCAGGAGAGACAAGAGCACTACAAGTGCCCGACTACTGCAATGACAGAAAAGTGTTTGGTTAATATAAGCTAAGAAAGGCCATGCCCCATACTACAGAGGAAGGCAACAAACCCCCAATTCATGCCAGTCTGACCTAGGGAAAAATTCCTTTGTGATCCCAGTTTTCACAACCAGCATGACACTGGGTGTATCTACACGTGCAATTAATGTGAAGCAATAAACTCTGGGGCAGTTTGATCCAGAGTAAACTATTCCTGAGTGCAATATCTACAGGTGCATCCTGGACAGCAGCAATCTGAGCTGGGGCGGAGCAGGCCCAGGCTGGCAGGAACCAAGAGGGTCACCCCGGGCAATGTGTGGTGACATCAGGTGGCAGAGGGCACAAGGGTGCTGAAAGTACAGAGCCATGTGGCTAGGTTGCACCACGAGCCTGGCCCCCAGCTGTCTGTGCTGACTGGGGTCACGCTCTCAGAGCTGCTCTAATTAAAGTGCCCCCCTCCCTGGACCACATGTATAAACACCCAATTTTTCTAGACCTGCCTTGAATGCCATTACAGATTTTTTCTTGTACATTTGCTAGCATATTATGATAGAAATTAGTAGCATATCAAATATTAGCTCCCAAACCCCAGGCTAAACAAGCTAGGGACATATTATAATAGAAATCAAAACCAAGGCGGCTTAAACGCTGCCTCTACCTGTTGGGGCAGCTCCCAGAATGCAAGTAAAACTGTTCGTTCATTTTCTCCTGCACCGTAACGCAAGAATCAACTGTCTGCTTTCATCTACTGGTGCTGTTGAGCCTGTTTCTAAAGAAGAGCACAGCCTTACTGATAGTCTGCATGCAGGCATGGTCCTCAACAGCCAGCAGAGAAGGAATTTGCTTGTAGTCCACGTTTGCCACCTCTAACTCTTGCAGCTACTTTACACCCCTCTCCAGGCAGTGTAGCAATGGAATGGCAAAGTGATGGAGCCACCCACCCCAATCACCCCGAAGCTTGGGCTTCTGGACCTCTGGGTAAGGTCTCAGGATCCTACATTTACAACAAAGTGCTGCTGATGTTAAGAGTCCCCATGGCTCGGGAGGAATGGAGGAAGGATAATCTCATTATGGAGAAACAGGGACAGAACACAGTCCTAGGCACGACACAAAGCAAAGATCAGAGGCTTCTGCACGAAAAAGGTACCACACAAAATGGAGAGGGCTGCAACGTGCTGGCAAGCAGAGAATCAGCAGCCTGAGGAAAACATGTCCTGGAAGCAGCAGCTACATGGGAACGGTACCTAAATGCTTCTTTCTGCAGTCAAAGCTTGGTCCATGTCTCAAGGGGTTCCCCCACCCCTAGGGAAGGCAGGGGAAGACATTCTCAAATAAATAAATGAAGATGTAAAATAATATCTCATCTGAATTCACCATACATCTCTAGGTAAAATATGTGCTGAGAAACCGAACAAAGCTCTGCTTCCTCTGCAGAACTTCTTAACAGTTCTGCAGGGTCGAATCCTGCTCCCGCTGAAGCCAACAACATAAATGCCCATTGATTCCAATGGAAGCATGATCATGTCCTCAATGTGCAATTATCAAATTCATTTCTATTTGCAGATGCTATTTAATACTGAGTTGCACACAGCCAGGAAATGAGACCGACTGTCTCTGACTGGAATTTCATTTAGGTTTTAAAGCAGACAGTTCAGGGAAGGAGCTGTAGACGGTGGCATAGCATCAGAATCACTTACATTAAAGGACAAAGCCACACAAATATAGTTTGCTGCTACTAGGTTGCTTAAAAAAAAAAAAATCAAACTACAGTACATGGAATTTTTCTCTCATTTCTTTCTACTTCATGCAGGAATCAAATAGGCATTGGTGACACATAGGGGGTGCACGCAGGTGCACATGCGGTGCACCCCCTGCAGGCATTCACCGCTTGCTATCCCCCCCGCCACCACCAGCAACACTGCTAGCAGTGTCTGCCGGTGGTCCACGATGGCCACTGGCTGCCACTACCACTGCCGGTGGTGTCTGCAGGTGGCCGCTGACCACTGGTTGGCACTCACCACCACCCCCCGCCACCAACAGCACTGCAGCTGCCTGTGGCAGCTCCTCACTTGCCCCCGCCATGCTCCCACTGCCAACAGCTCGCCGTGCCCCCACAGCCACCGGGTGGACATGGCCTTCATACCAACAGGAATGGTCTAATTCAACTTAAACTCATCTCTTTTAAATGTTGAGATTTTATCAGTGTTTTGGCTGACAGGAAACAAACATACAGTGTGTTTGTCTCAGATTAAGGCCAGGTCCTTATTGAAAAAGCCAGTTATTAGTTCCCTACATAGTCTATTTTAAGCCTATTTTCCCCCTGTTGGAACAAACAGCATACATGTTTGTATTTTATATGCAGTAAAACAGCATAACTGAGTCTTCTTTGTACTTCTATGTACAATATAGCTGGCCTGTTAGTTCTGCAGTTGCCTAACTCTCATATCCAAGCACGATCTGTCAAAATCTATAGTAACTTTTGCTCCTGATGCTTCTTCAAACACAGCAGCAGACAGTAGTTCAACTGGCAATGTTCAGATTTAAATATAATCATGCTATAGGCAAAGACATTACTGTCCTCCTGTGCAGAAGCTAGTGTTATCTCTATTTTTATAAATAGGAAAACTGAGTCAGACAGGATAAAGGACTCCTAAGAGCATGGATGGACTGGCTCAGAAGCACTACAGGTACTCACCTGCTTTAAGGATTAAAAGTGCTATAGAAGCAAAAGTTTGAATTCAGCTTTGACTTGTTGTATTCTTTGAAGTTAGTGAGAATTCACAGGTATAAATGAAGGCAGAATTTAGCCTTCATCATTATTAGACAAGAAGGGACACCTGGGATTGGTTTGATGCAGACAAAAGTTTATTCAAACTGAATGAAGGTGAATTAGCTGCTGTTTAATAGAATGTAAAATCATATTAACAGCACTTCTAATGAAGAAGTTAAAATCTTATGCTACTGTGCCAATTTGATTAAATACGTTAGTAGAATAACAAAGTGCAGAATAGTAAATCCAATAAGATTTGAAGGCATCAAAAGAAGAACAGTGACATCAACTCCATGCCAATAAGTTTTATGCTGGTGCTGGATATTTATATGCATCCTTCTCTGCTTCCCCCATGCCACCTACAGAGAGAAGAGGCAGGGTTACCGTAATGAGATGAGGTGACTGCTTGTTGGTGTTTCACACCTAGAAACTTGCAGATGACAGCATACCAAAGGTTCATTATATTTGGGCGAACTAGCCCATGGCCTCATTCAGAAGAGCATGGACATGTGGTATGTGGCACTGCAGACCTGGTGGTACCACACAGCATACATGCAGCATGGGGAGGTTGACCCCAGGACATCCCAGGGTCAAAAAAGCCACACCGAAAAAAGGTGGGGCAGTGCACATGCCAGCAGCACATGCCATCCAAAACTGGAGCCTGGCTGGCCAGATCCACACGCCAGCTTCTGGCCAGGCTTCCTACAGTGGCTGGAGCCCCAGGAGGTCCCTAGGACCCCAGATAAGACTGTTGGGGCCAGCACAGTTGCTAGCCCCAGCCTCCCCTCCCTCACCCATGGTAACCTGCCGTCTGCCAGAGTGTACATGTAGATTTTACATATCCTTTAGCACATGTTTGCTGCAAAAGGAAGTGTGATTACAGGTTAAGTAGGCACATCCACACTAGGTATGATCTAGCTGGCCCAGATAACAATAGCCATGAAAATGCAGTGCCATGGAATTCAGCATGGGCTATGTAATCCTGCTTGGAAGCCTGCATATATGCTCTACTTACTAACCTGAACAGAAGTGGATATGCCATCAGATCTTTAGTCAGAGAAAACCTTGGACAGGTCTGCCTTCCCTCTTCCCCCAGCACTGCAATCACCCCTTCATTTTGTCCTTTTGTTGTGCAGACTGCTCCTAAGCACTGCCCATGGCAGATCCTGCAGAAAAAGGGGAGGAAAACCTAAAATAAGTGGTTAATTCAGTATTTTCAGAACTTTTTTAGCCAATGGAGTAACTGACCACTTCTAAGAGGTCTCAGGATATTGGGTGCTTAGCTCTTTTGAAAGCATGCCCCTTAGGAACAATGCGTCTCAAGAAAAAAAATAGCTTCCAACTCTAGTGCCCTGAGCCATATAAGCATGCATTGCTTACATCTTCTTCTGATTTTTTTTTCAATAAGAGAAGACAAAATGTTAATAGCCAAGGCTGTTGCTGATTGTGATGAGAGAAGAGGGGCATGTACAGATGTCAATAATACATCCTATCAACACTTACTGCCACCTAAATTTCTCTTTTCCTTGGCAGTGCTTTTCAGTAGCAATAACTATTCCTTCCAGGGAAATGACAGAATAATAAGAAGTACTTGCCTTGATCTTACAGAATAACAACTCTGGTTCATACAACAGGGAACAGTAAGTTAGCTTGTAAATCTTGAGTAGCCACGGTATTTCTGAGATAGCTAGTGTAGTGTTATCTGAAGAGTATGAACAGGTATCATCAGGTATCATAAGTTATTAATTACCATATTAATAAAATTCTAGTCACATATTAAATAGGATTTAGGTATCTGACAAGTCCTAAAAAGCTTTTATTCCAAGACCACAAAATTCCAAAACATCTGTATTGAGCTCAAAATAAAATACTACAAACTGCTCAGAAATCCCAGAATTAGTTGGATGAAATTCCTCCTATGTGTGTTTAATCTGTAGCATATGACATTTTTAGAGTCATTATACAACAATTATACAAACCAGCAATTATGGGCACGCATAAAGACCTTTACTGGGTTTGCCAGGGAGCACAGCAAAACACAGTGATATGATGCTTATAACAGGCAAAATAATGGCTCCATTTCAAAAAATGCAAATTGCTTTGTGTGGCTAGAATATGTATTTATTATTTACACCCTGCAGGGCTTTTGACTCATGCATTTGCTATTTGGAATGAAAATGAATTAGAAAGGCAAAAGCCAAAGATTAATATTTTTATTCAATGACCTTGAAGATCAGCAACGTTTAAGCTAACTAATCATAGTCTCCTTCCTGCAGGAATTAAGTATGCAGGTATACCATGCAATTACAGACTATCTTGTGGACTTCATTTTGTGTTGTAAACTCCCTTTGGACCTGTGTTGTGTTAGGTGCTGAATACATATCTAATCTGGTCTAGGCAGCTGGTTATAATTCATACATTATAATACCTAATGTAGGTATGCCAAAGTGATCTAGAGCTACCAGTCTCTTCTCAGCTGCTAACCCAACCCCATGGAACATGGACTTTCTCTACAACAGCCTGACTTGACTCTCTCAGCCCGGGCACATGGCAGACAAACAGGGACTGTGTTTATGAAGCAGTGCTTCCAGGGACAGAGGAAGAGTCCATCACCACATACAAGGAAAACTGCCTGGAAAGACAGTTGTTAAGAGACTTGTCTCACTACCATTGCTGGCTAGACATAAGACTTCCAGAAAGGGAGGGGGGTCACAACCCCAGGGCTTTTAGCTTGCCAGGATCTGTAACTTCAGTGCTTTCTCAAAAGAGCAAAATGATGGTGCCTATGAATTTCCTTTGTCTAGTTTTCCTTTTACTCTCCTGTTCTGTTGGCTGTGGAGGGCTTAATCAAGAACCCGCAGTGATTACAGCCCAAGCAAACCCTGGAGAAAGCTTATAGAAGCAACAAGGGAGAGTGGGGAAGGAAGATGGAGGCATCTGCTTCTGGCATTAGGTCCAAGACCTAGGCCACACAACTGTAGTCTTGCATTCAGCAGACCAGGTCTAACTGTGGGAGTGTCTTATGGTATAAACAGTTGTTACCAAATAAAGAAAAAATCAACTGTGTTGGGATGCGTCTTGGCACAGCTGAGCCATTTCACTGGATGAAACTCACATTGCCCAATTTCCCACCCATTGATGCTGCAGAACAATCAGTTCCCTGCTTAGACAGATGTGGCCCAGGGAATATCCAGGGAGCCTCTCCGTACATGGGAAAAGCCAGTTCCAATACAGAGTCAGGGCTCAGACCACTAATCAGCTGGTTGGCAGTCCCACCCCAGGGACACACTGGAGTATGGATGTGTGCCCAAGGAACCCCAAATAGGGGAAACTAGGCAGGTGCTTCTGAAGCCCTGGGAGTGCCTGCTCAGGACAAGTACAGAAAGCAGGCAGCTCTGGGCTGCCCGGGGTTCTCTCACCTTAAAGCAAGCAGACGCCAACCACAAAACAGCAGCATAAGTTCATACCATCTGTCACAGCACAAATTTGGGGTATGAAGGAACATGGACATCTGTTTGCCTGGCCTTTATGCCACCATAAAAAGACTGTTTACACCCTTACAGAACCAGAGCCAGAAACAGTGGCCAGACTTTTCCCAGGTTCATCTGGCTTGGAAGGGCACAGATGCCAACAGCTAAATATACTTAGAACAGGCTGGTGTCCATCCAGACAAGGACTAGAAGAATCTTGGCCAACCAGCTATTACGGATATTAATAACAATCAAACTCTGTTCTTTGTGCTAATATTAGGGTAAGCAAAGAGAACTGAGAACCTACAAGATCTGGACCCATCATGGAATTACTGGGTTTTGTTTCAGATTTGGTTTGGTTTGTTTTTCTCAATTCTTCCCTTTCATAGAAGCCAAATGGGGAAAAAAGGCACAAGTATGAGAGATATGGAAGTGAAGTTACAACCAGCTAAGAATTTCAACAACCATTGACTTTGAGTTCTGAGTTCTATGTGAAGGTGAGACAAACCATGGGTTTTATTGTGGTATCTGTGTATTAATTATGCTCATGTTATTATAATAATGGAGTACTTCGAGTGTGACTCTGTTTACCTTGTTAGTCCATGAACAGAGAATGAAGGATTAGTTGTCAGGGTAGCCAAGATGGGCTTTTAGCTTCAACACAATCTTGAGCAGCTTTGTTGACGTATCAGTAAAGGCGAGATGCATGATACATGGTAAATGTGAGATAAACGTGACAATGGGAGAGCTGGTTGGGAGAAGCAGCCCGTCACAGTTTCCAGGCTCTTCTGGCTAGCAGCTGACAAGTGAAACCATGGGCGACTGGTGCCACCTTAGTCAGCGGGGGGGGGGACGGGACACATGCCCCCCCAAGCAACCAGTCAGTGACCGGGGGGTTTCCCCCCATGGCCAATCTCACTGACCAGGAGGGGAGGGAAGAGTCCCTCTGCTGCAAAGCTTACTGACTGGTGAGCAGCCATGCTGCTCCCAAAAATGACTGTGGTCTATGTCCGGCATTACCACTCCTGGCCGGTGCTCACAGGGAGGGCACTGGCACTCCCAACTGCCCCCCTACGCATCACCTAAGTGGGGAGCATGGCTGGTCAGGGGGTGCACCCCTGTGTACCCTCTATGCGTTGTCACTGAGTGCAGCTTTCAGGACTTGGAGAGATTGGAAAGGGAGGAGCTAAGTATCTGTAGATGTTCAAGGCTATGTGGGGTGGACTGGGGACAGAGGGTCTACTTAACCCCTTTGGAGCGGGCAGAAAACCTCTGACTAGGTGGCCTTTGTCTCAATAAATGTCATTATTGAAGAGACTGTTTGCTACGCTGCTTTGAACTTTAGATGTACTGGATCTTCCCAACAGGAGATGAAGTCCCTCTCCCAGAAGTAGAACTAGATGCTAGTCCCTTGATTCAGAGCCATGAAGAACCAGGCAGGGTGAGAGACCAAAAGGCCATGATCCTCAGAGCTGGAAGGAGCCTGAGTTCTCCCCAACCTCTACTCTATAGGACAGTTGTACACATGATGGGGTTTTTGGTCCTCAGGATTGCATTCTATGCCCCCTAAATTGAAACGATGAGCTCTATTCAAAATGGTGGGGTTTATTTTTTTCCATTACTGTATATATGTTATTGTCCTGCTGGCCACAGGCACCTGCTGAAGGCAGAAGTGGTGAGGAGCCTGATCCTTTTTGTTTGTTTGTTTGGTTGCGGGGGGGGGGGGGGGCCG
>JAGPOW010002202.1:16531793-16545990 GCA_030014935.1 Caiman crocodilus | reverse complement strand
GTGGGTGGGTGGCGCTTGGGGGTGGGCGGGGGTGGGGGGGGCCGCCCCCCCCCCCCCCCCAGAGCCTACCCACCTCCCCTACAGCCAAAGGGTCATCAATCTGTGCCTTTAATCTGTCCACTCAGCTCCCAGCCACAGGAGAGGCAGGCAGACTCCACAGAAAAAAAGGACTGGTTCCCTCACCACTTCTGCCTTCAGCGGACTCATACAGCTGACAGGATGCCAGCGGCCACCCAGAAATGGGCTGGCTTGCCCCTGGGGCAGGAAGAGGAGGTGGCAGGAGGACAGCTGGATATGCTGGCAACCAGAGAAAGCAACAGGGATGGTGCACAGGGCTCTGGATGCCCAGCCAGGCTTGGGAAAGCTAGCAGCTCACCCAGGCAGCCCCTGGTGGTAGTAGTTTAGTTTTCAACAATGCAAACTCATTTAAAACCTCCAAAACTCACATACATGCAATGTGTAATGCCATTAAGCCACACAAAGGCAAACTTGTCTCATGCGTACATCATGACATCAACACGTGTACAAGCACCCAAAGGGTATGATTAGGAACTAGACAAGGCCATGGTAGACCCAAGCAAGCACTCACCTTGGAAGACTCCATGACAGAATATTTGACAGGAAGAACTCCATAAAAAAATCCTTACCTTCAATATAGTACTCCGGACTAGTTTGGATTTGTAGAATTGAAAAATTTAAGGCCAGAAAATCTATCTTGATTTTGGTATAGCACAAACTATAGAATTTCATTTGTTTACTCTTATATTGTGCCTCAATATCAAGAGATAATTCTTAGGGATATTCAAGTAGTAAATAAAACAATGAAAATAAGACACTATGGCTAGGGACAGAAATTATACAAAAACTAGTATAAGTGATCAGAAACCAGTTCAAATCTATAGCACAACAGAAGTACAACACACTTAAACCACTTTCAAATTGGCTGAAACCAGTTTAAAAGAAATCTGAATGGATGAAGTATCAGACTTAACTGATTTAAGTTAAATCAGTTTCTTGAATTTCTGTCCTGGATCACCTCCAGATTCAAGTTAACTCACAGTCCCTCAGCATCCCAGGATGCTTTGCACCTCTCCCACAAAGTCTCCCTCACAGGGTTGGAAGGCTAGCCTTGGCCCAAGCTGTCTGCTCCAACTGAGCAGGGTGGCATGCTCTAGCGCCCCCCAGTTTCTGGCCTGGGCCACTAAAGGCATGTGACTGCGTTTCTAGAATCAAAAGTGAATGTTTGTTCACTTGCTTAATGGTTCAATCTACACAGCTTAGACTAACTTGCAAAGATTGTATCAATTCAGCTGTGGTCTTTTTGACTGTCTATACTTAACCTAAAAGGTCATTCACTTAGCAAAATAGATGTTAAAATTTAACCTGTACTTTAGCAATGCCAGTGTTTGCTGGAGCATTAGCACCACTGTCTGAGAGAGACATTTTTAAGTATCTGTCCTAACTCTTTGTATTTTTCCATTGTTAACTAACCTTCTGTGTAATCAATTGGTTTCTTGGATTGCTTCTTACTTGCTGTGTAATATAGGAAAATGTATGTAAAATCAAAAGCTAATTATTTCGAGTGAGGATGTCAAATGTGGAAATGATCCCAACTGCACCGGATCAAATTTCTGCAAGATGATTTTAAACTCCTGATGAATATAATATGGAGAAAAACAACAGGCTTTTAGATTTGGCTGCACTTCGAATGTTTTGTCATTTAAATAAAAAAAGAGAAATGTACGATTTGGAACCATTTCAAAAACCAGTCCCTCCAGTTCCAGAATACCATACTGTAGGACAGCAGATCAGTTTGTGGACTTGCAAATCAAGGCACTGTTATGTTTTTTTAGCATAAAGCTTGACAAAATATCAAATGGTCCCACTAGTCACCCAGGTCTACTATCTCCAGAAGGTCCTTCTCTTCAATTTCTGTTTCCCTCTTTCAGGGTTCTTCCACAATACACAAACTTTTTCAGGGAAATTTTTCACGCAAATTTGATAGCTGTACAGGACAGGACAACCTAGCGCAGGGCAGTATCTTGCTGATTATAACCTCACCAAGTACAGCTTTTTCTTTCTTTAAAGGAGTCATTTCGGCTTCCAGCTTCCATTATGCCACATGCTAATTTCGTGGAGCAATTTCCATGTACATTTTCATCACCTCCTTCGCTGAAAACAAGCTTTTCTGCCACCCATTTGCTTCTTTGGGGCTTGTATCACACTGTAATTGTTCCCTCAATACAGTTTGTCTCTTGAGGAGTGAATTTCTTTCAGCCCCATCATGGTCCTCAGGTTTAATCCTTTCACCATGTTCCTCTGTAGGACCAGAACCCCATCGCTTTCCTATTTAGTGTTCTCTGGGGAGCTATGTGAGCCCCAGGCACATTACGTAATACTGTAACATACTTTCTCCTCCCTTTTACTCCCTGCCTTTCTTCCCCTTCATTTCTCACTCATTTGGATGATGGCACACATTGCCAACCTAAACCTCCATCAAACATCTGAAGCATATCTTGGAGTGATCCTTTCCCCTTGTCTGCCATGCCATACATTAAACTTAGAGGATGTTCTCTATGCAGGAGTCCCAGTCTCCCTTTGAGAAAAGGCCATCCCACAGAATTGCACTCTCAAGGTGTAAACTCAGTATTTGTTCATCAATTCACAGCCACCAAACACAACTCCTAGACTGGACTTTATTTTTAATAGTGCCAAAGTTAACTTCTGAGACTCTCCAGCTGCTGCTGCCAGAGAAATTGCCTGGGTTGTAAGCCTGGCTAGGGAGCCATTCATACTTCTGATACTCTTTGCCTAGAGCTCCCAGAATTTTGCCTCATGGAGAATTTCCCCTAGCCTCCCCAACTCAAGGTATTTCCTATTCTTGTCTTCCCTAATGAGTACTCTCACCAGTCCAGTAGGCCCTGCTTCTCCAACTCCAATAATTGAACTACTGTTTCTATGTCAGTGAAGTTTTCTGGAGCCCAAAGCACCAATCCTCTTGTTCTTGGATTCTGCCTGCCTTACTCAACCAGTTGTGCCCCTAGGAATCTCAAACAAGCCTGCTCCTTGACAGGGTTCCCCCTTGTTCTTCCCAGTCTGTAATGACTCTCATCTATAGCATTCTTCCTATCCACTCCTGCCACTCTTCTCTCAGTTCTCATGCAGGTTTCTCCAAGAACCACTTACCAGCTTCTTAAATCCTCTCCTATTACTCTCTTATCCCTTTATAGAGAACACCTGCCCATTTCCCAGATAAGCCTGATAATCATATAGGATTGGCTAGCTTCAGACTCTCAGCACATAAAGCAGGGGGGAGGAAGGCGCACAGGGAGAGGAGTTTCTGCAAAACAAACTCCTGCCCTGCATTTTCATTTTATATAAGATGTAAACTTGGAGAAATGTTCTTGCAATATGTTTAAAAGAAAACTATTATTACTGTTTCTTAAGATTCTGCTACAGTTGAAATGGGGTTGGCTGTTACTACTAACTGGTACTTTTCAAACAAACACAAAACTATGAACTTGACAACTGAATGTCAAAGATTCCTTTCCTCTGACTTGACTAAGACTTGGAGGAGGCCCACTCTGTTCAAGAACAACAGAGCAACACAACTGTGACAGTCCAGATGCTTATCAAAGACACAGAAATTGTATCTCTCCTCAAAAGAAGTGCCAACAGTGAATGGGTCAGGACACAAGAATCTTTGTCATAACCTTTACAGACAACATGCCCCCAAATGCAAAGAAGGTTAAAAGGCTTATTTTTATTCAATCAAATGTCTTGATAGTTGTATAGGACTCTCTGAAGGTTTATGATGACATTAGCTTATGCTAAAAGTAAAGGTCACAATTTGAGAATGCAGTAGACTGCATTCTCAATAGCCTGCTTAGTATTTCATTTGTTTTTCCATTTTGAGTCATTAAAGAAGTCAGGGCCAGCCATAGGCTTTCTAAAGCTCTGTGCAAAATAAATCCTACGCAGCCTCTTTCCGCTCACTTATAAGGCTTCCCATGCCTACGTACTCATTGCAGACAAACACACATCCATTTCCTTTGAGCTGGAGACTCAATCCTTCACCTGTCTGTGAAAGCTCCTCAGCTTCCAATAACCTCACTGAGGAGCCAAAGTAGCAGGAAGCAAAGTGTAAGCAAAACTTTCACAGGTGAGTACATCAGGAAGAGGATTCAGTCTTTGCAAAGAATGATGGTACAAGCCTTGAACTGGTCAAAAGACCTAGGGTGACAGTATAGTTGAAACTGAATGTGGGTAAGTGAGTGTTAGGTCCATAACAGCCAAACAGGCCTCTAAGATCACCATGATTTCATAGTCAGGCACCAATTAGTTTTGTTTCTATTAGAATAGCTACTGTTATTGTAGCAAAACCCCCTCCGGTTTTCTTTTATTTATTTTAAAATGCATTCTCTCCCCTTCCCCAACCATTTCTGACTTTCTCTCCCTCTCTATTCCCTATAGATAAGTATAAGTAAGCTAAGATGCAGGATAAGCTTTAACATTTTATTAGGTAGTAAGTTTTATTTCTCTCCCCTCTCCAAATAAGTGCCCTGCTATTTTGATATAGATATCCACTGTTTTATAAGTGATAATTATTACATTTGTATTGATTTTTTTTTACTGCTTTTAGATTGTGCAATTACTGGTTTAGGCCTATATATATATATATATATATATATATATAAGTTAGCATAAGTCAAGTCCAGTTTCCATCTTGTAATGTCAAGCCTCCATCTTATCCCCATGCCCAGTTGTGTAACCTATGACTCATACTACCCCTCCTACATAAACTTGGTTCCTGAATAAATGGGGATGAATGAGGGTGCTTGAGAGACAATGGCAGTTGGTCTAAAAATAGCTGCTTTTGAATGACCAAACTATCAACACCAATACTGGACCAATGACCCAGCCCTTGGAACCACCCTCAGCATTCAAGAAAGAAAAGATGAGGCAACCCACCATGGTGCCAAGGCTGCACATGCTCAGTATGAACATCTGGAGCCCTCTGGAACAGAACTGATCGTGTCTGGACAGTCCCTCCCATAGGAGAGCAGAGGTAGTCTGCCCCATTAAAAGGGGTAGTGAAGACTGACTCTTTGGGAAGCCCTCTCCATCTGGACCAGCACCATGCCACATCACCTATCCACCCAGAGGCCCTGCCAGCAACCCCTCTCTGGACAACACCTACTGGACCAAGACCCCTTTCCAGCCTGGATAGGTAGCTATGACCCCCACCGCCTCTTCAACCAAGAACTTGGACTCTATTTCTCTTCCCTACCTGGACTCCAACCCTTCCACTGAGTCTCCTTCTCCTGCTGCCAGTGTGTGTGTGTGTGTGTGTAAAAACTTTATTTTCAAGAATATCAAGTTAACAGTTTATTTTTCTCTGTAAAACATGTTTCTTTGGACTACTGATATAATATGAAAAATAAATTCAAACAGACAGTTTGAGATCCAAACTGTATCTGTACATTTAAGAATGTAAACTACGTTAGCCTGACTATAAGGTGGTAAAAGTCAATCAAATCAGAAATCCCTAGTTCAGAAGAATCTTAGAATCATAAAAAATATAAAAAGAAAATGACAGATTCCTGGATTTATCAGTCTTACAGGGGATGAAATGGGAGCATTATTTTTGCTGCCCCCAGCATCAGTGTCACATTATATACCCAGTGAGATCAATGGCAACACTTGCAGTCTACTGAAAGTTCATACCTTGATTTAAGAACCTGTTCTATAACCTGGGTCAGACCACAATTCTTATAAAATGTAACTTTCACTGGAAGTTCACTGTACTAGCAATAATACAAAGTTAATGACCCTAGACAGCATGTGTTAATATTTCAGTAGTGCAATGCATTATGACTGTTCTTTGTATATGCTGTGTTCTTTCAGGTTCATTATTGTTCCCTGTATGAACTGACAAACTTTACACAAAGAATATTATGGCTAATGAAACTGAAAATCTTTCTTTTAAAAATTGTTAAAATATATTATTTATCCGGTTCTGGCTCATTATATTTTGCTGACTAAATAGTTACAGCATTTTCAAAACACAGATAGCAGAATGAAACTTCTTTTCAGTATTGCAGTGAGAGGGAGAAAGAAATTAGACAGAAGTGGAAAAAAAACGTAATCTCCAATCTAATATCTGAAACTTTGACCTCCCCCCTTGTTTTCCTGGACACATAGCACAAGCTCTTTTAATTCATCTTTTCACTGGAGGCTGCAAGGTCTCTTGACACTGAATGATCATAGTGGCTACATAATCTATATAAGATAAAATATCCACATGTTTTATCAATTTCCCTACCCACAATATTATCTGGATGCATTTTCGGTGTATAGCTGAATATAAATAGGGGTCTACCCAACTCAAGGAGGCAGCCGGCTAATTTTGCAAGGAGACCACAGGGCTAGATGTCATTTTTGATGGCTTATCATGGTGGGCCCTCTTCATGCCTCTGATTGGGTGAGGGTCCCCAGTGGTCCCACCCTACTGCTGATTGAAGAGGGCTGTCCATTGTATGGCCCTGCCCCTCACCACTGATTGGCAGAGGGCTGTCCATCACGTGGCCCCACCTCTTGCTGCTGTTTAGTGGAGAGTGGTAGGGCTGCATAATAGGCAGCCCTCTCAGCCATATGCGTTGACTTTTATTTTTGCTGGGAAGGGGGCAGAGGGGCTAAGAAAGGGGTGGGCAAAATGCAGCCTGCAGGCCAGATGCAACCCGCCAAGCTATTCTATCTGGCCCGCAGGGCCCGTAAAACATTTAGAAAATGAATATTCATCTGCCCTGGCCTGCCTGTCATGTGGCCCTTGATGGCCAAACTCAGTAAGTGGACCTCCACCCAAAATAATTGCCTGCGCCTGGGTTAAGATGATGGATATCTGGAAAGTTTTATGCATTTCAGATAACAGCCCTCTTCCTGAGGGAGGCAAGGGCTCTTGGGCTCCCACATACTCAGCACCCCTGCTCTGCTCTCAGCCAATCAGTAGCAAAGGGTGGAGGCAGCAGCCGTCTTGACTACTCGCTTTCATGATGTCAACCCTGTTTGTGCCAGGCTGTGCAGCTGGGAGGACTGCTGGCTCCCACTGGAAAGCCAACACTTTAGTAAGGTTTGTTTGGGGTTGTTTTGGGGTTTTTGGGGGGGGGGCAGAGGGGTTGCAGATTTCACAGAGATTGTCCAATTTTGTAATTTCCATGAAATCCACACAATTGCAATTTGGGTATATAGTAGAACCTGTTCCTGGCATACTGATTACCATAGGGTGAAACTGATTACCATCATGTGAAACTTCCATTTTATGGAAAGTTATCAGTTCACTAGGCTTTAAGGATATTTTGTTTTTATAGAAGTAATAATGTGATAGTCTGTTTTCCTTCATAATTTGGAGTACAATTCGATAGAACACCCCCCCCCCCGAGTAATTCACATTCTGTCAAACAGATGTTTCAAAACAATCAATTATCCTAGTTAAGAGAAATCAATGTATTATCTACAGCCTGCAGCTGCTAATTGAACAATTGCATAATTAGCAAGTAAACACTAAGCAGCAAAGTATAGGGTCTCTTTAAAAATTAATTTCAGTTTGAGTTATTTTGAGATTTTGCATGGGATCAATCATTTCAAAAAGAATACTAAAGAAAAGAGCATTGTGATATAAGATCAGAATCAGAATCAAAGTATTCAGAACATATTGTTTTTTCATTCTCTGTAGCCATGTAAGGCTAAGGAGTCACTAGAAGAACAGTTTTAGTTACAGTGGGTGCATCTATGCAAGTCGTTTGCTGTGGAGTAGACTAATTAGCTCTGCAATAAACTTCTCACATCTACACGAGGCCCTAGGAAACCAATTAACTCCACAGCAGGGTAGTACTTCTAAATACAAGTACTATCCTGCTGTGGAGTTTTTTACTCTGCAGCAGCACACATGTAGACGTTGGTGTGTCTGTCTGGGGCATAAGGTACATCGGCATGGGGGCTGCCTGCTGGCTAGCCCCATCCCGGAGCACACTCTTGACCCAGCCAGCTCCTCTGTGGGATGCCGAGCTGACCCCTTGGACTTTCTGCCAACTGGGGCTGCCCCAACCTGGGTCAACATGCTGCGGTCCCAGGTGCACATTCAAACGGTGTGCCTGGGAGCAATAAACTCTGGCACAAAATGCACCAGAACTTATTGCTGCATGCTAATAGCACCTGTAGATGCCCAGTGACACATAGAAGAAAATCCAGAAAAGTGTATTTTCCAAGTAGTTTCTTATTGGGAATAGGTCAATATTAGAATCTCCAATCCAAGTCCTCTTCCATTTCAGAGGTCTCAGGGACTCAAGTAGAATCATTCCTCCAGGACTTGTTTATATGTATATATTTTGTTGAATTCTCCTAAGGACATGCTCTCTTCCTGTGATTTTTGAGCAAAATGGTGGGAATCATTCAAGAGCTGAACTCTCAAAAATTTGTGAAGTTTGCCAAATATCTATCAGTTTAAGCCAAGATGTTATAAGGCTTCAACTGAATCCAAACCTAGATCTAGCTTTGCACCCAAGCCCATATCAGACTCTGCCTGAAAACTGAGCCAGGATCCAGATTGAAACATTGCCTGATCAGTCCAAAATCAGGAACACTCCAAATTTCAGCCTACAGATAATTTATTTAAAGATACTTACAGCTGCTTGAAAGTCTGCCTGCACAATTTGTATTCTATTATAACATTTTCATCAGATGTGGCAGTAAATCACGTACAGTACAGTTACGTGCGTACTCAGATGCACACGGACAATAATGATTCAACATAGTCTAGTTCTAAAAAGCATTTCCTAATGGAGATAATTGCTGCTGTAGTGTACCTATTGTACATGCTAATTAGTCTTCACTTTGCAATGTCACACCATGGAAAATGGAAATGCTCTGGAACCACGTAACACATTTTTTTAATATCCTGGCTCCTATAAACAGGAGGTTAAAGAAAAAGACAATAACTATGAAAAGCAAACTGATTTTGCAAATTTCAAATAATATGATTGGAAAGATGCACCTAAAAGCAACTCTTTGAGGTAGATCCAATAAAGAACTTGAACAGACTTTAAGCCATAAGTCAGTGGAGGCTCTGCAGCTCACCTGTTTCAGTTTGACATCTCCCTAAGCAGCACTGTAATGTGCACATCCTTAGGTCGTGGAAGATAGACAAATATATACTACAGAAAATAGTGACCACCAATATTCTGAATATAAACCTTGACTGAAAACTTAAATGGTTTCCAAACAATTGCTTCAGGGACAATATGCTGTAACCCTGACTGTCATCCTAAGAGGCAAAAGGTAGGCACTTTCTCCAGGCCCATTCAATCTGTTGTGTCTCTGTTAAGAAAGCCAACATTTATACCAATTAATAACAACAACCGATGATATGTGAACATCTAATAATTAAAACACGGTCAGAGTTTATAACCCAACTGAAAGTCATCTAAACTCATACCATCAGATTTCTGTATAGAAAAGATGACCAATTAGGAAATCAAAACATAAAGAAGTTCTTAAGTTGATGGGAAAGAAAGGTCCAGCAACACAAAGGGCATTTAACAAAGTGCACTGAGTTGACATGAAAATGTACCGATTTGCTGATTCCTATAGAACAGAAAAAGTAATTGGCTTGTCATGTTCTATTGTAGCATACCGCAGAAAACCATTCTCTTAACTTGCGGGGGGCAGGAATCACAAAATAAAGCAAGGTTTCCCAGAACTGATGAATACAGTCTCAAAACATCTGTTAAAAAAAAAAAAAAAAATCAGAGCCTGTTTTTTACAGATGTCTATTCTTCTGGCAAAACACCAAATTACACTTAACTGGAAGCAAAACCCACACTGGACATTAGGGCTGACTAAATTAAAGACTTGACTGAAATACTTCCTTTGGAAAAAAAAGAAGAAAGGTTTGCTGTAAAAGAGAAGGAAACATGCTGAGTATAGCTTAGTTAAAACCCTTGAACAACAAGCCACAAATGAACAGTTTGTAAACTGTAGTATATCTCTAAACATAGCCCTGGCATGCGGGGGTTTTTTAATCAATTCATATCCTGGATTCATTAGTTTGCATTACTGTTACCTGAAGGTGATCATTGCTTACCCACACAGAGGAGTAAGATGGTTGAAGTTGCAAGGAGATGACAAAGGAGGCAAGGGTAGGTGGGGTGCTGATTCTACCAGCATTGAGTGACAATCACCACACATGAGCCAGCATAAATGAAAGAGTAATCAGAAAAAAATTGCTCAGAATGGTCATATCAGACCTTGCAAGCTAAACAGGGTCAATATGGGAGAGTCAGAACTTGTGTAGAAGACTTTAGAGAAAAATGCACTACAAGGAACGGCTCTGGTGTTTCAGTAAGTGTTTCTCTTACTTCCGTCAATAATGAACCAATCATTTATAACCGAGCAAATGAGAGCTATGTTAAGGGAGGTGCTGTCTTTCAGATCTCATATCAACCTGAAGGCGTGGCCATTTTAATTTCTTAAAAATACTGTGGGACTTTTTGCTAGTTATTAGCAAGTAGTATTGTGGTCATGGGCAACTGGTGTCACCTTAGTCAGGGGGGCACATGCCCCCCCAGTGACCAGTCAGCAATGGGGGGGGGTCCCCCATGGCCAATCTCACCAACCAGGGGGGTGGGGAACCCCCCCCATGGCAATACTCACCGACCAGAAAGCAACTGCAGTGCTCCCAGAAGCATCCACGGCACTACATCCCATGCTCCCGCTCCTCAGCCAGCACTCGCACGGGGGCACTGGTGCTTCCACCTGCCGATCACCTAAGCAAGGAGCACAGCCTGTCAGAGGATGCACCTGCACCCCTGTGCACCCCCACTGATTGTGGTGGTAATCTTCTCTTGGCTTTTATGTGGTTTGTCAGAGGAGAATAAAGGAAATATGATGCTTTCATTGATTTCTGGCATAAAATATTTCAGAATCTGAAGCTGCACTGACAAAGTGAGATGGTGCTTTTTTTTAATAGGTTCCAAGTCCATCTCTGTCCTGTTCCTGGTTTATATACAGAACAGGGAGATATGGACAATCTCAGCTGTATAACTAGCTAATGTATTTCTAAAACTGTTGCATGCCTTTTTAGTTTTGCATGCAGCCCACACAACAAATAATGACCCATATTATTCTTAAAATAAGTAAACCTGTCTACAAGTTTTATGCAGTAGAATATAACTCCTCCTCAAGAAATAATGACTAACATATATTGGTAACCCTGTTTTCTCTGCCGTTCATCTCAACCTGCTTTGTCTCACCCACTTCTCATTATCTTGTCTTTTTTTTACTTTAGTCTCCATGGGGCATGAGCTGCTTTCTACAGATGTTTGTAGCGCACCTAGCACAATAGACACCCATCCAACTAAACTTCAAGCACTGTCACAATGATAATGTTATCTAATTATTTAATATATTGCTCTATATTTGGCTATGTATTTAGAGATTTTTCTAGAGATTTTTTCTGGAGGTCTCTTTTAATCTAAAGATATTTCTTGAGAAATCTTGTAATGACAGGCAACTGATAAGGGAGACATGGGGGGAGGCATGTGCCGCCCCCCCTGAAATTAGCCCCTGACTTGGCACCACTCACGACAGGGCAAGTTTTTTGCTGCAAGAACCAGTGGCATGTTGTTGGAGGGGGCGGGGGGCACTAAGCCATGGCACAGACATATAGGAGTGGATATGGGGCTTTTGGCCTGCTCCTGGGCCCACCCACAAATTGTGCCCCCCCCAGACTCAGGAAGTACCAGTCACCCATGATTGTATGCATTTCTCTTGTTCAATTAATATGCCTCATGTCCTTCAAAGAAAAGGACCGGTTTTAGCGTGCATCATACAAACAAGGTTTACAAACAAGAGTGCTCATGGAAATTAGCTTACAGATTTGCCTTTTTTAGGCATTCAACTCAGAAGCCTGACTATGCAAATCATGGTTTTGTTTCCCGATCAGATGCAACTAAAATCACCTAAGCAACAGAGCTTGACTAGCGTGCCATGGGATACATGAAATTTTCAAAACATTTTGAATAGCAAAATTGAGAACACTTATAATTTGGTCATGGGTATTTCAACAACAACAAGGAATGCGATTCATTAAAATCGTTTGTTACAAATTATTCCCTTAGGTCTAAGTTCTTTGAAACTAGCACTAAGAGGGAGATAAGATGAGTTTCAAAGGAAAATCTGTTATTTCCTTTAACTTCCTGGAAAGATTCCTGGTTTCTATATTGCTGGAAAAAATTAAATATATTTAAAAAGACATGATTTCTGTTGATGTCAACAAAGATCTGTCATGCCTTATGGAAAAATAACTTCCACAAAGGAAAAGACCACGGTAAGTCTTTTATACCCAATTTACTGATATATGACCTGGAAATGAGATTTTTAGTCTCTAATCCTGGAAGGAAATAGGGAGGGAAGGCATTCAACCCTCAGCATTAAGTCATCCTTAGGGATGTGTCTGTGGGTGTATATTAGTAAAACAGATTTAGGAGACAGACATGCTGATAGATGTCAAATGAGTAACACATCAATACACAGCTATTTTTAGTCTTTTTGTGTCTTCAAAAATGACTATATAAAAATAGTGATATGACAAGCTCCAGTGGGTGGGGCCACCTGTCTTTTAAATATGCTAAAAGTAGATCAGAGTTTCATGTAGCTGAAAACACTAAACAAAAACTAGTAAGAATTAATTTAAAACTACCCTATCTGATTTAAGTAATACCATGGCAAGTTCTTTATACTGCATTATGTAAACTTCTTTCCACTGATCTGACAAATCAGATTAAACAGCTCTAAGTACTCCCCAAGCTGAAACCGAGGTCATACACAAGGAGATTATTCTCTAGAAGTCAAATGAACATTCCATTACAATAAGTCGTAAGTAAGATAGTGTGGGTGTGAATAAGGAAATGTGTTCACTAATGCTGGATTAAAATATTAATGTTGGTATAGATGCTCATTATAGGTTTCCAACAACTCTACTTTATTACAGCCCTATGAAAACACAGCAGCTTCAATCACCAGTACAAAACAAACCATGTCAGCCCAAAGAGGATGTATGTCCCTGAAGGAGAGGCTTCCTCTGGTGTCATGTAGCTATGACTGTGGCACTCTGTACCACCCATCTCTCCAAAACTTGTTGGCACGGGGGAAGTGGCCGAAGAACAGGAGTCAGGAAAAGCATCTTTAGGCCTGCAACGTTCCACCACAAAAAGCATTGCATTGGGTCATTGACAAGGAGTATAAATTACAGCAGACTTCTAACTTGAGCTAGGTGTCCTGCCTAGCATAGGAGTCACCAGATCAAGGAACTAAGGGTGTGCAAAACAGGCCGCATTCAATTTGGATTTGGCCCAAATCAGGGACAGTTATTCAATTCATTGATTCAGATCACTATCCCTAATTCCATTTGGCCAAATCCAAAGATTTGATGCTGATTTGGAGAATCAGCAATTTGGCCAGAAACGCACTTAAATTTTTTTCTATATACTTCAAGGTACTGGGTGCACCTCATGAATGCTGCAATGCTGGGGCAGATGGAGTGTCCCACAGGAGTACAGGGCCCTCCTCCCCGCCCCCCAAATGTGCTTGGTGGCAAACCCAGAAGTGGACCGGAAGTACTTCCAGTCCACTTCCAGGTCCAGCGGGAGGACGCCATGGGGGGCTGCCCCACACTTCCCCAGCTCAGTGATCGGCTGTGGGGGGACCCCCCCAGGTGCCCCCCTAGACTCAGGAGGCACCACTTGCCAAGCCAGAAGGGTGCAGGGGAGCCCCCCTGCATGCTTCCCGGTGGACCCAGAAGTGGACCAGAACTGCTTCTGGTCCACTTCTGGGTCTGCTCCCAAGAAGACTGGGGAGCCTCCCACACTCCTGTGATACACTCCATGCGCCCCACCATCTCAGCATTCACGAGCCACCTGCTTCCTTGGGGTATGTAGAAAAAACATTTAAAGCTGTGCTTATGTCTGAATCACAAAATCTTTCCAAATCGGTTCAGAAGATTTCAATTCAATTCAGAGAGATTGAAGGGTCTCCTGAATTGATTCGGAGGCTGAGGGGGGACCTGGTGGCTGCCTACAAGCTGCTGAGGGGTGATCAGCAGGGAATAGGGCAGGCTCTTTTTTCCAGGGCACCACCAGGGGTA
>JAGPOW010002202.1:16480526-16531693 GCA_030014935.1 Caiman crocodilus | reverse complement strand
CTGTGACCCCAGCACTTGTTTCCTGCCATTGGCAGGGGGTCAGACTAGATGGCCTGCTCTAGGCCCCTTCTGACCCTAGTTACTATGAAACTATGATTCAGATTTGGAGATTCGGCCACCGAATCGGGCCAAATTTCCGCCAAATCAAATCAAAGACTGAAGCTTCGAACAGCCTTACAAGGAACGTAATAGTAATTTGAAATTACCTTTGCTCTATCTTGAAGGTGTGGAGTATTTCATGCACAGATCTGAACATTTGGGACTATTTCCTGTTAATATATGCCAGCGAAGCAGCTAAGGAATTGGTCTAAGCTAAATCCAAAGTACAAGTCCTAAGCTTAAAACAACTGTCACAGTAATACAGCAAGGTTTTTGCAGCTCCATGAGCGATGATTCTCACTAGTGAAAAATCAATTATTATATTTTTACATCAGGGCCTCTGAGTCACCATAAGCAGCACGTATTGGTCTGGCAGAGACCTTTTTAACAGCCTACCTCATAAGCAAGAAGGCATGTGTTTTATAAGGCAGCTGGGTGTTTAAGGGGTAGCCAGTGGAGACCACAGAACGGAAAGGAGTTTATGATTTTGTGTACCTAAAACTTCAAGATGATATGAATCCTTCCTCGCATCAACAGATAATAGGTGTAGACAAACAATGAAGTGTCCTCCTCGATTTTTGCTGGAAATTGGCCAAGAGTATTAAAAAAGTCTACACGCTTGGCAAGTCTGTAGTAAAGACTTTCAGGAAATGGTATTCTTGGGCATTGGGGAACCCAGATGACAACTCTTGTACAGTGCACCAGCACATTTTTATGTAGCATCAGAGCAGAAGACTGCTTTAGAGCAATGAATCCCAATCAGCATGGTTTTAAGGAAAATAAATCACTTCAAATGAATTTCATAATCTTCTCCGATTAAAACAAGTCTTATTGCAAAATGATAACTGTATTACTGTAATATTCTTAGATTTATGTAAAGCATTTAACTTAATGCCTCAGCATTCAGACTAAAAGAGCCACAGCTATCCAAAATCAATAGAGCACATATTAAAAAGGGTAAAATCTCCTAATTGATAATATTTCTAAGAAAATTTGTTAAAAGGGGAATTTCAGCTATTGGGCATGTTTGATGCTGTTCCACAAGAGTTACTTTTCAGCCACTGCTCATCAATATTTTTATCGTGGACCTACAAGATGATACAAAATTATGCAGATAAAGTTTACAGAAGGTAAAAAAAAAAATTGATAGGGAAGAAAACAACAAATAGACATACCATAGAAAGCAATCCGAGTTGCTTGATAAACTACGTATGATCAAAGAGCAGGTGTTTAATATACCCAAATGCGAGGCCACATATCTAGGAATGAAAAATGTAGGACATACTTACAATATGGAAATTCTATTTTATATGAAGTGACTCTGAAAAGGACTTAGGATGTCATCAAAGATCAGTAACTGAACATGAGCTCCTAGTGTGATGCTAAAGTAAAATGTGCTAGTGTGATCCTTTGGTAAATTAACTGTGGAACATCAAGCAGTAAAAAAGGAAATGGCATTAACTCATCATACAACATTGCAGAAACCACTGCTGGAATTCAGTATCTAATCTGTGTGCCTGCACTTTCAAAATTTAAAAAGAGGGTTCATACAAAAGGTACAGCAATGACTTGAGATCTAGAAAACTTGCCTTACAGAGAGAAGCAGTCTTATTGAAGGTTGAGTCAGCTTTGATCATGGTCTATTATCACAAATACAGGAAGATCTTAGGGTCTAAAGGACTTTCAAATCCAGTAGAAATGGGTATAATATAATCCACTGGCTAGAAGCTGAAATCTGTAAATTCAAGCTGGAAATTTGTAATGGTTAGGGGAATGGATCAGTGATCCTGACCATAAAGGAATGTGGAAAAATTCTCTCTCCCGTCACATCTTTATTTAAGGTCAGATGTCTTTCTAAAGGATATGCTCAATCACAAGTTATTGAGCTATACCAAGAACCATTGGATGGAATCCATAACCTGAACTTCGCAACATCCCAGATTAGATATTCATCATCATAACTGATGAAAAACAACAAGTGCCATAGGAAATAAATAAATTCTGTACTCTCTTTCCCTCTTATAACATGATACTGTTTTGCACCAGTCATAATGCTGCCGCTGTCAGCACAGACACCTCTGTAAATTAGTCATCTTTCTGGAAAGTTTCTGCAGTTCCAACTGGGATATTTAAAGAATGCATTGGAAAAAAAATCTAAGGTTTTCAGCCACATCCCTGTAAAATATATCATACCTAATTTAAGTGAAAGCTTCCATGCTTTGATTAATTATGAACAACTGTGATCCTGCAAATAATTATTGATGACTTCATCTGTATCTCTGTAAGTAGTATCTCGCAATTCTCCAAATTAAAATAAAATCCTAATAATGGACAGTTCTAGGAATTAATTAAGTTATTTTCAATTAATTCATTGTATAAAGTTGTCCTGAAAACCTATGTTGTACTGCTGAATGGGCTCATATCTCACTTGCATGTAAACATTTCAGTTGGCCTCATTGTCCAGATGGCTTCTTATATCATACAGATAAAAACTGTTTTAATTATCATACCGAGTAGAAATGGTGAATCAAAGGATAAAGAAAAGCAATGTTATTCATTAAACCTTCCCTTTTTAATTAATTCATGTTTATACACAGCTTTGAACAAGCAAAGCAGAATTTGAGTGTTAGGTATTACTGTTGTTATTACCTATTCTTAAGGTTGTCACAGAAGACAATCTTGTGGAATTTATGTCAGAATGCAGGAAATGAGATGGAGCCATTTTATGATGTAGACACCAGAAGAAGACCACAACTTGGGTACCAAACTATTGCAATTCTAAAACATGGGCCAGTTTGATGGATTAGCATAAAAAAGCATTGTGCCAGTCCCTGAGGATCCTGGTCTGGGGGCAGTCTACCATCACTCATTATAGTTACACCTCTCTGCCTCTACTGACACTTCATAGTCTAGCATATATTTAGAACGAAGCCGCCCAACAAATGGTTATGACTGCTTTCTTTCCTAGCCACAGAATGAAATATGCAGCAGTAATCTGCTGAAGAAGACAAGAGGCTTCTTCTTAAAATGCACCCTTCTTTTTGAGGGGATGCTTAGACAGAACTGTGGCTCTCACACTCCCATTTTATGAATACTGCTAACTCAGAAGTAATTTATTACTGGGGTCAATTATGAAAAGCAAATATTTGTCCTTGGTCTGGAGCAGAGGGCATGAGATCAGGGATCTTCAGGTTTTCCTATATTCAAAACCTCCTCCCCAATCCTACCTTACACTCTCCTTTCCTGGGTCAATTTATGAAAACCTCTCACTCAGCTGTACTAGGCTGATTTTCAGCCTCAAAGAGAAAGAATGAACATTGTCTGCAAAGTGCTCAGTCCATTGGCTAAGCAGTGTTAAAAGTACCTCTAACCTGAACAGGAAGCCACTGCCAGTCAGTAAAAAGTCAGCTGTCCAACCCAATTAAAGAGAAAAAAAGGAGGCCAAGAACATTCTTTGTAATGCAAAGCACAGAGATAAGGTAATTCCCCAGAAGCTGCATTTCTGAGAGCACTGTACACCAATGAGAGATGAGAAGATTTAATTTTAGACAAAAAGGGTGAAGCTTTAATAAAGCAAAGTTGTTAAATGACTTCATGAAGTCCTGACAAGGCAAAGGTGGCAGGGTAGTACGCCATAAAGGTCCCTTTCTTTGACTACTATGCATTGCATGAGAACTCAGCCTTTGCCTCCATGCAGAGAAAGGAGATCCTCATGCCTGGCAATGCTGCTCTCCACCCATAAATCTCCTCGGGTTGGCTAAAACAGACTTCCTCATAACTAGGCCAGTTGTCATTGACTGATTAGGGTCATATGGGGTCCCACAAGCGCTGGTAAGGCCCTGTGACCAGAAGATTTTGTATGTTTGCAAAGGGTTACATCTATGGGTCATTTATGAGAGCCTTTTATGCTACTTCGCTTTTTTTCCTGCATGAATGAATGTGCTCTAAAGCAATGTTTCTCAACCTGTGGTTCACAACCCAAAAGTGGGTCACAAGAATATTTCAAAGGGTCGCAAGCAAGTGCCAGAAAAACATGTGAAAGGGGTTTAGCCCTGAACAGGAGGGTGGCAGGTCCCAAGACCCAGCCTGAGAAACCAGCCTGTTACAGTTACCATCCAGTGAAGCAGGTTGTTGCCTATGAAAGCTCATGCCTTTGTGCAGAGATGCCAAGTATGTGGGATCCCAAGGGCCCTGGCCCCACTCAGGAAGAGGGCTGTTACCTGAAATGCATAAATCCCACATGTCCATCATCTTAGTGCCCCCTCCCCGCCAGGCAAAAATAATAGTCGGTGCCTATGCCTTTCTGAACTAAGAGGACTGCCTTGTCTGCTGTATGACTTCAGACTAACACTCTGCTTATGAGCAAAAATGAGGTGCAGAGAGGTGAAGAGACTTGCCTGAGGTCACACAGGACAGCAGGAGCAGAGCTCAGTTGTCTGAATTTCAGCTCGGTGCCCAACCACTTGATCACATTGTTGTTTCTCTATAATAAATGCTAGGCAGTGAGACCTGAAGTAGATTGTGATATTCCATCTCTCTAAATGGAGAGTGCATTAACATAATAGCTTTTATTATTAGAAGTTGTGCATATTTGGCAAGAGGTTTAATAATCCAAAACATATCGTGAAATTGCTTTACCTCCCTTGCATATTTGTTACCAGTGCTTACATCAATTGCACAAAATATCACTCTTTACATGCTGCTTATTTCTTACTATATTAATATTCCTTCATTATCCAGTGTAACTTATTTTTCCAAAGCATCAGTACCTAGACCAAAAACAAAATCATAAAATGTAGCCAATAAAAACTCTCTGGCAATTGAACAAAAATTGAGTGTTAAGAGTCTGTATTAGAATTAATATAGAGTAATTTCATTCCTGCAGAATAATAGGCTAATAACATTTTTTTGCTTTCAAAGTCTTGTAATTAGAATGGGTTCAAATGATGATTTTGATGAATAAGGTATTTTACAGATGAAAATATTAGTCTCATGAACCAAAAAGCAGTGAATAGCACAATGCAATATTAATCTCAAGAAGAGACACTAAATTATACATTTTATTATCCTACACAGATTTATACTCCCATTATCTTTCACACCCACATAAGATAAAGAAAACATAAATCTGCTTCTCCATGCAGAGGATTTCATAACACTGTATTAAAAAGGTAATCATTTTACTCATACGTTTTACAGTAATGTTTTCTTAACAACCAAAAGCACTTTCATTTAATATTAATAAGACAGATGTTTTGGCAGCATGCAACAATGAAATCATCCAGCTTTTACACTTCTCATTTACGTACATGAGTTTTAAAGATTTATAATGTTGCCAGTTTGCTATAGCTGTAAGTGGTCAATATATCCTGTCTTTTAGAGTGCTACTACTGTAGATCATTATGGGATTTAAAAGCTTTCAGAATGGAAATGGATGCCCTGCACAGAGCTGCTAAGCTAAACTATTTTTCCTTGCCCTTCATGTTTGTAAATAAAGATGAATCAAAGTGAAGTAACGCCCCCTTGTTGCAAAACAACTAAAACATTTTAATGCATGTATCCTAACCCTCTTGGTTTACATAGTAAAATTCTGTGGAGGAAAACATTCTTATTCCCACAGAGTCATCTTCTGACATGGATTAAAATATAATATTGTGATTTTGAAAAGAAAGAATTCTGTCTAAGCACATGGCACATTCGTCCATGTAAAGATATTTGTCTTTATCTGCCTCTTTAAATCCACCATCTCTTGTTAACTATAACTAATAAGAATTTCAATGACAAAAAAAAATCTTATGTACTTTCAGTTATTTGGCGCTTATCCAGATTGCCAAAATTTATGAAGTAAAAGCAAACCTACAACCAAAATGTAAGGCACCTGCAGAATAAAGGAAGTGTAATCCTTATTAATCCTCCTTGTGGCATGCATTCCAATGTGATGGCAAGTCTCACCTGTTCCAAGGACACAGAGCTATGCTAGAGGGAATCTGAAAGCTCTGAAAACCTCAAAAACAAGCCATTGGTTTCTCATATTGGGGCCAAGCAACAGCCCAACAATCTTTCTTCAAATACAAAAGGAGAAACACAACAAGGTGTCAATTCCAGCAAACATCCTGAGAGACTGCAACTGCCATCAGCAGTCCCTCAAGATCAAGGGCAGGCAATTATTTCAGGCAGAGAGCCGCTTACCCAGTTTTGGCAGGCTGTCGAGAGCTGCATGGGTAGCCCCGCCCCTTGACAGGTGTCCCGCCCCCTGGTCACTATCTTGGGACCAATGTCCTAGGGCCAGCACCAGTGGGGCCCAAAGCGGGGCACAAGCTGGCAGGGGTCTGTGGAACTGGGCTGGGCTGCACCAGCAGGGAGGGGGGAGCTGGCCCAGCTCCATAGAGCCCCTGCCAGCTGGGACCCTGCGCTCTAGCCACTCTGTTCTGGGCCCTGCCAGCACTGGCCCCAGGACACCGGTGTGGGCACTGTGCTCCTGCTGGCTCCCCACCCCTGCAGTACAGGTGGGGGACAGAGCACAGCCCCAACCCCCTGCTCACTGGCAGGGAAGAAACTGGTGCTGATCACGGGGAACAGTTGCCCCTCACCTGCCCCATGGTTGGTGCTCCCTGCTGCAGGCACTCACAGCCCACATGGGGCTGTCTGGAGCATGCACAGGCAGCCCCATGTGGGCTGCAAGTGGCTACAGTGCGGGGTGCTGGCCACGGGTCAAGCAAGGGACCACTTTTCCCTGCGCTCAGCACCAGCTTGTAACCCTGTCCCACTGCCAGCCTGGGCCCCATGCCAGCGCCAGGCTCATTCATTAGCAGCAAGAGCTGTGGGCCCCCCCCCACATGCTGCACTGGGCAGCGTTGGCTGTTGCTGCCCGCCCGGAGCTTGCGCGCTGGGCAGCCCAGAGGCAGTGGTGGCAAACACTGCCTAGTGCAGCAAGCGATGGGGCTGCAGCTGCTGTCACCATGCGCAGCCCCAAAGGGTGAGCCTGGAGCCGGCACGGGACCCAGGCTAGCAGTGGGGCCAGGTTACAAGGTGGTGCTGAGCACAGGGGGAAAAGCAGGGGGAGAAAAGCAGCCCATCCCCATCCCAAGCCTAGCACCCGATGCTGCAGCCGCTCGTAGCCTGCCTGGGGCTGCCTGTGCCTGCTCCAGACAGCACTGCACAGGCTGCGAGCAGTTTCAGCAATAAGCATCATGCATGGGGTGGGGTAGGGACCGCTTTCCTCCGCACTGGGAAGGAGCAGGGAAGGAGTGCAGGGAAAAGCTGAGCATGGGGGGTGAAAAGAAACCCCTCACCTGTCCCGTGGTCAACACTCCCTGCTGCATGCAACCTGCATGGGGCTGTCCGGAGCAGGCACAGGCAGTCCCACATGGGCTGCAAGTGGCTGCAATGCGAGGCGCTGGCCATGGGGTGGGTGAGGGGCCACTTCCCTGCCCCCCACGCTCCTTCCCTGCCCAGGTTCCCCCTCTGCCCTTCTCCTCCTGCCTTACCTGAGGTTCCAGCATGGGGAAGCCACATTTACTGCTGGTTTACTGCTGGAGATGATCCCTTTTAGCAGGGTCTTTCAAGCACTCGATATTGAACTTTTTCCTTGGTTGCTTCTTCTGTTTACATTGTTTTGGGACAATAAAGATGGACAGGATGGAATATATCAAAAGATTATATGTCCAGCAGTTGTCTATATTGGTCATAGCTCTGGTGTTATAGATATCGCAATAGTCCTGGGCGTATACTATGACTTACTCCATCAGGTTTTGAACAGGAGTGCATTCATGATGTCTTTTACTTGTTGGTACTTGGCTTCCTCTTCTTCTACTTGGTTTTGCTCTGTCATCTGAAGGTGATATGCATTGATGACTACTCAGCAGAATCTTCCATGTTGTCTTTTGGTCAATTGAAGACAAAGGGTTGGCATAATGCCAACCAGACATCCTGGCATCTGAGTAAACAATCTTGATCTTGATAGCAAAACCAGGGCTGTAGATAAGCCTGTCTTTTTTTATTTTTCCTTCCCAAAGAAAGGTGTAGCCACTACCATGTTCTGTCAGACACCCCCTCCTATGTGTCTGGTTTCACTAAGTACAGCAATAGCAGCATCCAATCATGCAAGTTCTCTGGCCAAGAATGCTGTCCTTCACTTTGATCCATCACCATTAGCTTTATCCGTCAGAGAGATGTTCCACGTTACAAACGATTACAATGGTGAAACCTTGTTCATACATGAGTGACATACCACTGCCTGGGAAGGATTCTGATTCAGAATCACAGAAACCAGGCTCACAGCAGCAACCGCAAGAAAAGCAAATGAGTCTAAGTCTCATATGTGAAACAACCATACATAAATCCTGAAAAAAAACCTGAACAAAATAGAAGACACCTGTCTCCTCTTAACCAAAATTTTGTTAATTACCAGGGTTTATTTTTCTCAGAAACACAAAGTCAAAGATCCAAACATCCATTACAATGTAATGTGGGAAGTAGCTGTAGGCCAGATTCTTGACTTTGTTGTACCTTGTAGAGCCATGCACAAGTGTGATAAAGGAATGTAAAAGCATCACCAAACCAGATACCCACTTCACAGAGACATGAATAATTATAGATAGGAACTACCAGAATTGTGATTTTTCTGGATTTTGAAGTCCAGCATCTGTCACTCCTGCTCCTCACCACTGACTGGCTGCAAGGGCTTCCTGTCATGTGGTGCCTCCCCTCTCTACCAATCAGCAGCATGTGGGGCTACATAACAGGCAGCCCTTGCAGCCAATCAGCAGTAAAAAGGTAGGGCCAGCAGGGCCCTTCAACCTATCACAAGCATGGGAGTGGGGGCACTGCACTCTGCCTCTGAAATGGCTACCAGCCCTGTGTTCTGCTCATTAAATCATGGGGCAGTTGTCCTGAATTTGGTGGATTTTAATTATAGAACATGGTACATTAGTGTACAGACCTGCTTGATCATCAATCCCAGTGCCCTGCTACTACAGATGGCCACCTCAGGTGTGCAAGGAAATAAAGAACTGACCTATGTCTTCTCCAGTGGTAATGGTCTGGGTCTCTCTAAACTTGTTGGGGGAGGGGATGTTATTTGTATTTTTTTAAAGAAGCAGGTGAACGTAAATGAGAGACAGTGAAGCTAGCGAGTAAAGGTTGGACTGAATGTTTATCTATCTCCATGAAACAGGTAGAGGTGCTTGAGATGTGGTATAGTTTGTACCATTATTGAGAATGAGAAGAGCAATATAAAAATTAAATACAACTACCGATTTTGGCTATCCAAATATAGATTTTTTAATCTATCCTGTATGAAGCAGAGGAAAATCTTGCATCCACTAGGTAAAGTAAGACATTAAGGGTTTGAACCTGTAGCTCTTGATGATGGGAAGCCATTGAGGAGCTCACAACAGGAGCCTCCACTTTGTCATGGCTTAAATTCAGTACAGTTAGTCTTGTTTTACTCTTATAAGCAAGATTGGAATGGGCTAAGCTATGTGGAAACATACACAATAGGTAGCAAATGAGATGAGATGAAAATTTAAAAAAGAAACAATTTTCTTTAGTTTCTCTCTTTTTTCCCTTGTAAAAAAGAGCATCCCCACAAATGAAAGTCAAATTTTAAAAAAAGATGCATCTTAACCAGTGCTCCAAAAAATACAGAAAATGCAGTGGGGAAAGGATGTTGGGGCGGAGGGGCTTTCCACCAAGCAGTGCTATACCTCAGTGTGGCAGTGAAGTGCCCCCACAGGCTCTCGAGGGAGAGAAAGGAGGCCCCACAGACCCCAGACCCTGAGATCAAGCCCCCAGAGGGGCATACATACCTGCTGAAGAGCAGCAGGAGCAGGAGCCGTGTTTGCAGCTGCAGCCGAGCAACCCACCATTACACCGGCTGTGGCAACAGCTGTTTCTGGCGTGGGAAACAGCTGAGCCAATCCCAGCAGCCGTAGCAGCAGCTGCGGGAAAGTTTAAAAACACCGGCAGAACAGGGAGAGAGGGGGAGCTGGACAGAGAGAGTATGGGCGAGCTGCTTATGCTGTGAGCTCGGGCACAGAGAGGAGAGGACCCAGCCTACGGGTCTCAAGCAGGCAGCTTAGCAGACAGCTGTAAGCCTCCTACGGGAGGCAGAGCAGAAGGCAGACAGAGAGTACAAGCCAGGGCACACTCTCAGTCTCCTGAAGCGGTTGACGCTCAGGAGGCAGGGGAGCGCACTGCTGTTGGCAGGAGAGACGAGACAGCGGAGGCTCCAAGAGGGAGCTGGAATCAGGAGAATCACCCTGCAGCTCCTCCTAACTCGGAGAAGTACTTCCTGTAAAATAGGAGAAAGGAAAAAAATCACTCCCAGAAGAAGGCAGAACGACCGGGAACTGGAGAACTGGTCTGAGGCCGTCATATGAGGCCTGGAAACATCTTGAGTGCATCATCCAGTGGTGGACGGAGTGTAGGGGAGGCGGAGCCCCGTGGATCACCGCATCAGACGACTGAGTAACACTGTCTATTGGGAGTCCCCATCCAGGATAAAGAACTCCACTGTAGACCCCTCTTAAGGTATATACTTACATCCAAATCGTGGCAGGAAAGTTGAGGGGCAGGGCAACACCCCGATAGATCAGGCGGAGCAGGGCACAGGCTCCACACTCAGACATTTAAATCTGGGGACAGTTTTACTCAGACTGCCAGCTAATCACTTCTACCATAGTATTACATGAAGAGTAGGGTAGCATCTTGGATAGCTAGGACCCCAGACACACTCAGCTTTATACATCAAACTTTGTACACTGAATTGCTCACAGAAATGAATGAAAACCAATTATCCATCAGAGAACAGGTACAAGAGTGTCCCAGGGGGGCACAAACGGAGGTCCCAGAACACTGTCCCATGGCAGGACACAAGGTGGCGGATGAGCTGCTGAAAAGAAGAAACAAAAATACCTAAGGTGGGGGCTCACTTACCTTCCATAGGAAAAGCCGCACCGCACCAAGAAGAGCCGCTGGCATGGTTCATCAGCTGCTTTTATTTGTAGCTGGGAGAGGCGCCAGTGGATGATATCATCAGAAACCACTGTCTGGCTGATTTAAAAGCCAGGGAACAGGGTGGGCAGCAGCTAAGACAGAGACAAGAGGCAAGGCTGCTCCCCAGGCTACTCGACAGAATCACCAGATCCATAAGGGACCAGATGAGAACTCTCAGGAAGGATCCTGGCCCCCTTAAAGGGCTACACACCCAGCACATCAGGAAAGCCAGGCCAAGGAGGATGGTGTTGAGGGATCCTGACGACCGCAGATGCCAGATCCGTGAGTGGGGTGGACTGAGGCCCAAACCCCTATTGTTGTTTTCCTTTTCTCTTTTTTTCTCTGCTTTATGTTGTCATCTTGAAGGGCACCCAGAGCCCGAACCAGGGAAGGCATTCCCAATCAATCCGCAGGGTCAAGAAGAGGAGCAGAGGCAGCTCTGTGGAGTGTGACATCTAAAAAATAAGGTCAAGAGCAGACATCGAAACAAGACCAGTCCTACACCCCGTAAACATCCGGGGCAAAGAGAGACACCAAGGGACAGGCAAGAGGGGACAAGAGCAGGAGGGAACATCAAAGAGACAGGCCGGCGATTCATTACCTGGTCATCCTGAGGGCTGGCATATGGTGGTGGTATAGGGGATGTGGAGCCCCAAAAACACCTGCAAAGAGCAGCATCCAGTCCATGAGACCTCACAAGGGCAAGTCCCACTACTGAAGGGAAAACCAAGTCACGGCAGGCAAGTGTCGGGGCCTCCCTTGGGGGTGAACACAGTCCAACACTATAGTCCCAGAGACATGCCCCATGGTCTGAACGAGGCACGTGCTTTAGGGCTGCCAGAGAGCGCCTGTACCAAACTAGATGGGTGCAAACAGACTCCTAAAAGATTCCCATTTGGTGTAGAGTGATCCATAGGTGTTTTATGTTATGATAGGATTTTTTTTTTAATTTATTATAATTTTAATGTGTCTTTCAATGTCACTAAAAGGACACACTAAATAGATTTCTTTCAATAACACCCATTAAATTCACCAATTGCACATTAACTGGAATGTAACTAATAGAAATTAACTGCATCATGGTTATACATGTCATTTTATTGACTTGCATTACACATTTTTACATGAACTAACATTTTCACGCAAGAGAGAAAGGTTTAATGAATTGAAAAACCATGTACTTGAAGCAGTAATAATACACCTTGGAGAATAGTCTCCTCTTGATGCCTGCCAAGGTTTGCATACAAAGCAGTACTCATCAAAATGGGTATACACCTCTGTTTTTCAAGGAAAAAATAAAATTCTCAGGGCTGAATCTTCAATTAAAGTTGAGCTGCATCCAGCACAACTGAGGGAAAAGGGAGCATGCCAAGCTCACCTTTTATCCATTGCCACCAATTTCATACTCTAAGTTGTACTAGTTGCTAACAGCCTCCAACAGGTGGCTCAAGCAACTGAGCACAGCAGTATGCCAGTCATCCTGTTTCAATACCCAGCCTCTAACCTGACTCCCTTTTCTGGCTTCTCACCACCTGGGGATAGTGAAGTTAAAGAAATCCCCAGCCAGCTGGTTAAGGCATTCTCAAAGTGAATCAACACCGGCAGAACATGGCTCATAATATTTCATATGCATGGAATCAGAGTGTGATCTCAGTGACACTAGTATAGATTCAGGGAAATCCCAATCTTCCTTAGAGCTGCAGGTCAGAAAACATGACCATGCTGTTCTGCCCAAAGCTAAGCACAGCTAGTGCCTAAATAATCAAATATTAACACCATCACCATGCACAAAATCCTCAGTGCAGCTCCTCTGAAATCAACTGAACCATGCTTGCTCACATCAGCAAAGGGAGTGTTCTTATATAATTTTGTACAGTAGGCTCCTATTGACTAATGGAAAGGGCACTGAATGAGTAGGCAAACTAGGTAGATTTACCAAAAAAAATAGCAAACAATATTCTCTTGTGGCATATCCTGTTTCGACTGCACAGGGGCTAAGACATCAAATTAAACTGTTTCTTTCAACAACAACAAAAAATGCAAACAAATGGGATATCTTAGAAGACTAAAAAAAATTCACAAAGATTTGTTCCCAGTTTTGGAACCAACATGCTAAAAACGATAATTTATATTAAATAAAACCCTGAAACCGAAGTGAGCTTGTGACTTGTAGGGGAAGTGACACAACAAAAAGATCAACTTTATAAAGAACATACTGCCCCATGCAAAAAGATCACAGAAGAATGTGCATTAGCTATCAGCAGGATGAAAGAGGATGCTGTGATATTAAAGATATTGGCAATCTGAACTCATACAGTAAACTGAAATCTGATAAGCAGAAGTTTCTACCTTAGTTTTATGGATTGAAATGTGCATTTAAAGTATTCAGGCTTCAAAAGACCATGTAGACTATATTCACATTAATAAGAACTGAGGTATTAAGAATACTTGTCAGTAGATGCAACCACTGGATCCCAGAGTTACAGGCAAAATTTTCATACAGACATAACATCTTATCCAGAAGTAGCAATTAGATGATTTTTAATTCAATAGTTCAATTTTTAGATATATTTAAATTTATTAATAAAATATAATTTATAAGAGATTTAAAATCACATCATTATAGTTGATGTAAGAGCATTCACAACATATAATCAGGATTCAAAGGCAGATTTTGATGTCTGCTGCAGAACAGGAAAAAAAAACACTGAACCAGAAACATTTATAAAGCTCTCACCAGAGCAATTCACTTGTTTTAATTAGCTCAAATACTGCTGTGTCATTTCTTCCATTATCTCCTAGAAAATACACCTTCAGAATGTATACATAAAGAAAGGCACTTATTAATTTACCATACATTTAACACACACAACAATCCACATTCAACCCACGTTATTAGCACTGCAAAAATCAAGCTGTCAAAAAGTCCCCATGAGGTCGGGGGCAGCTCTGGCTCCTTGCTCCTGCGCCACAGGAAGCCTAGGAACAGCTGCCTCCCCTGTGCAGGTAACTCTTCGCGCTACCCCGCCCCCGCAAGAACAGCTAGTTCATCCACATGGGTGAACCACCAGGGAGGCATAAAGCACACCTTTCTCCTCCTGCCAACGGCTGTGAGCTGTGATTTCACAGCCCTGGTTGATGCCCTTAGACCCCAGGGGCTTATAGCTGTGGCTATAAACACAGCCCCAGTTCACCTGCACATGGCCACTCCCCCCTCCCTCCCCACCCCACCAGCTGGCCAAGTCCTAGTAACCACTGCTGCAGCCTCCAGTCCCAGGGCAACAAGGCAAGCTGCAAGCACAGCCCCATTTCTCTCACAGTGGGGGCAACATGGGCAGGAAAAGAGAGCATGCCTCTTCCCTAGCCAGAAGCTGCTGCCCAGGCAGGTAGCATCAGCTGGAGGCAGTCTGACTGCCATGTGGGTAGGGAGAACAAAAGAACTGAGACAACTTTCTTGCTCTCCAGCCAGGAAGCTTGAATGCTTCAAATATCCCAGAAATTTGTAGCACTAGAATTGAACATCCATCCATAGCATTAAACTATATACTCTTTGAGCCAGGGATTGTATTTTTCTTCTGTCCTTATAGTACCTTGCCTATGAATAGTTGTCCAAAATAGGGCCCTGGATACTGCAAGGCACATCAATAAAATTTATTGCAATTGAAATGGATACCATTATACAGAGCCTCAGTGACTTCAACAGGCCCCAAACTGATATAATAGCTCCACCATGTACATCCAATTGCAGAAGCAGGACCACGCACAGAAGGATAACTTATATGCATTGTATTTTCTCCATCATAGCAAATTGAAGCCTGTACCTAATTTAGGTGCATAGTTTGTGAAGTAGATCTCCTGAACCTTATAAAGTAGAATATTATACATATAATGAAGAGACTGTCATAATAAATTATTGTTTTACCAAACAACATATAAAACATATAAAACAAATATACTGATGCTGTCACAAGTTCCTGTATAACTGTGTATTGATAATGTGTCACTTAACACGCTGCTTTAGGCATTTAATTTGTAGTCAGATTAGTAACTGAAAGGTATCTAATTTAGCCCTGGAACATGATTGAGTCTTAACAGCCTATTCTTGTTCAATTGAAGGCGTTACCAAAATTACAAATGAATCCAATGTGAGCAGGATTAGTCACATGAAATCCTATTCAATGAGTCTGAATTTACAAACCTTTACAGTTTAAACAACAATGCTGTGGAGTAGGAAAGTCAACAGAGGTGAGGAACAAGCTTGTATTGCCCTCCTGATGCTAATAGGAGTTGAAGGAAGATAAGTCACTCACCACTACATTAATGCCTACTGCCCTTATAGTCATTGGCTGGCACTGGTGAGTGGCCTCAGATAACTCTTTATAGCATATCCCTAATGATTGGTAGAAGAGAAAAAAATCCATTAGAAAGGAGAAAATATTTGACTGAAAAAATTATCAACCAGCTCTAAGTAGTATGTTTCCATCAGAAGACTTAAAATGTAAATGCATTCTTTTGTTATCTACCCTACAAGACCAATACTCTCTCAAATAAATAAACCTGTGAGATTTTGAAGGAGAAAGAAAGCCCCTGATAACAGCAGTTCTATTGAGTCACAAAGGAATAGGAATTCCATTTGTAGGAATAAGCTAAATAGCTTCAAGTATAATAAAAATCTTTGAAGTAATTCTCCTTTTCATTTCGTATATGACTTGAAACCAAATTGGAGCCATGCAAAATGTAAAAGTTGGCTTCCATGACATCCTTACAACAGTTTTCAAGGGTTGTTTTGGAATAAGAAAAATATCAAGATTAATTTCTTAAATTACCTGAAAATATCATTCCCTGCTTTTTGTCTTAAAAACAGACTTTATATACATATATTAAAAATATACCAGATATAAACGAGAAACATTTTTCTTCGGGTTTGAAAAGATTCTGAATCAGGGCCACAAAGGAAAAAGTCTAAAAATTTATGAAAAAAATTTATAATTAAATCTTTCTTACTTTATGTCCTTTCCTATAAAATGCAATACTATTTTAATTATAAGAGATATAGTGATATTTTCATGAAATTATATATTTGAGGGTTTTTCCCCAATGGCATAAGAAAGTGCTTGACAACTGATACAGCAGTACAATGGAAGCCTAAAACTTTAACTTGTGTAAGGCTCCTTTAAGTAACCACAGAGCCCCTGGATCATGGTGTTTGTGTAAGAGGTCTAGTCAGGTGTCTGATGAATCCATTTGTGCCTGACAAGCACAATTTGAGAGACAGACAGCTTGTTACAAGTTTCAAGATCTATGTGTTGTCTGAGTTGGAGCCCAAGTTTACAACATGTGCTTTCCTCTTTCTTGCTTTGCTTCCATCCTTTGGATCAAAGCTGCTTCATGTTGACCTGTACCCAGTGCAGGTTGTTCCCTCCAGATCAGACAGGATTCTGCGCACTCATCCCAGTTTTCTACACTGATGTTGAACAACTTTATATCATTTTTATACACATTGTGGTACCACCAAAGAGGGCAACCCAACTTTCTAGAGCCATCTTGAATCTCGCTATACAAAATATATTGGGAATATGGTTGCCTCCATTCTCCTGACATGGCCAGTCCATCACAACCTCCTCTTCTTGACAGTGGTTTGTAAGTGTGTCAGTCCTGGGCACTCCAGTACCTCTGTGTTTGGTATTGTCTTCCCACTTTATTTTCAGGATCTTATACAGACATCTCATGTGGAAGCTGTTCAGTCTCTTGATAGAGCATATGTAGTCAACATTTCTGAATCATAAGGCTCTAACACAGATTCATATCAGTTAAAAAAAAATTAAATGAAAAACTGTTTTTAAAACATTGCTCATACTGTCCCCGTTGAGGTTGGTTTTATTATTTAAAATAACTATTTAAATACAAACAGCTTTCTGTGAGTATGAAGACCCCAAACCTACGAACACACACCTGGCTAATCCAGATTTAGTGCAACTATAAATGTACACAGAGTTAGTAGCATGTGTATAATAAGAGGGATCTTAGAGTCCCTGTTACTTTAAAGGTGGGAACTGCAGCAGTTGGAGCACAAACAGCTAAGCAGGGGCCAGCTGTAAAATGGATGGCAGCAATGAAATGCTGCTGTCTAGGCAGGAACCTCTGCCTCCAGGTAAAGGGCACACTTGCAGCCAGTCTGAGACTAGCAGCTAAAAGAACAAACTAGCAGATAGCAGAGTGCTAGCCAGGGGTCAGCATCAAAGCAGCAGCAAGGGAAAGCAGGCAGGTCACCAGGCTCAGAACGGGTCCCCCAGTGTATAGCTGCTGAGTTACCTAACTGGAAGGGGGCAGGGCTTAGGCAGCATATAAACCCAAGGTCTGAGCCAGGGCAGTCAGTCTAGCCCTGCAAGTTGCAGAGAAAAGAGCTCCTGACCTGAATGCTGCAAGGAGAGCCTGGCTGACAGGCTGAAGAGTTCAAGAGCTGCACCGGGGAATAGCAAACAAGGTCCTGATGGTTTACAGGGGAATACAGCCCGGAGTAGGAGGAAACCTGGTTGTACAGTCTACAAGCTGGAAGTTAAGTTTGAATTCGTTGTGGAGCTAGTTTATGTTATAACCAGGTGGCTTACCATTTGGTTATGCTGGTGGCTTGGGTCAGGACTACAGGGTAGTGGGGTTCCCAGCAGTACCTGGGAGCAGGGCAGAGACAAAGCACAAGAGCCCAGAGTAGGGTGAAGAGAAGGCGAGGGGGCCCAGACGGAGGGATCCGAAATGGGCTCAGCATCCAGAGCAGGGTAGATGTGGCCAGAGGGACTGAAGCCCAGAACTGGGCAGAAATGGGGGCCAGGGGACCCAGATAGAGGGAGCCAAAGCAAGCTCATTGCCCAAGCCAGGGTGGAGACATTTTCAGGAATCCCAGGACTAAAAATAATCGAGACAAAAGCTGGAGCCCAGAAGCCAGGTCCAATAGAATGGGCCTAGGCTAAAAGGCCAAACTACAGAAAAGGGGCAGAGGCCAGGAAGGCTGAGACCCTGACAAGGGAGTGATTGTACAGTAACACCTATGAGGCATTGGCATGGCTGTAGGGGAGGACAGAGACCATGAATAGCCCTTAAGGCTACAGGTACCTTGGAGAGCATGGACCAGTCAGGAGGGCCCACTTAACCGGAGGAGGGCAAAACTGAAATCAGTGGGGCTTGGGATGGACCTGCTGGTTATCAGAAGAACTGGGGCTCACTCTAGAACCCTTAGGAAGCCTTCCTTTCAATCATCCAATAAATACATCAATGCGTGGCAAGAGAGTGAGAAGGTGAGGGCAACCTAAAGTTGGAGCAAGGCAAGGGTTGCATGGTTGTCAGGGAGTGTCAATGGCTACTCCTGGAACCAAACTTGCTAGAGTATATGAGCAGGATCTGAATCTCAATGCAACATCCAATGTTTATGTAGAAAACAGGTCAGGGTGGCTTACATACAACTGAAATTTTACCCTAGAAGGTAAATTAGCTTGGTGGAGGTTCCTCATTAATTATCTCTTAGTGTCTGCTGACTAAATTCACTCTATTTGCAAATACATTGGTTTAGTTTGCTTTGGGTTTGTTTTTGGGGGGGGTTGGGGGTTTTTTTGTTTGGTTTTTTTGTTTGTTTGTTTGGTTTTTTACATACACAGGTTTTTTACATGCACCCTAGGCTTAAGCCAAATTGGTTGCTTTTCATTTCAGTCATCATCATCAGGAATTGAACACTCTGCTGACCAATTCTTCCTCATTTACACCTTTACAAACCCATTGAACTTTGATTCTGAATTCTGCACCTCTTTACACCAACCCTGATGTCACCATGGCTCTACTAGCACCAAACTCCCAAGTATTTTTGGGCATAGGGTGCCCCAGTAGAACACAGCCTTCACAGCACTTACAGGATATGAAAGCCTTGTTCTGGAATTTTCTCTCTCCCCCCTCCCCCAACTCCACCACAACTATATCACTGTTTGTCACACTTGCAAGAGTTCAGATGAGGTAGACAGGACTTGCCTAATTTTATATAACTCTCTAGGGTAAGACAATTTGTCTAAATAGAGGACACAGTGGGCTTCTGAGTTCTTGTGATAGACAATGACACTTTCTTTAAATAATCCTTGCAGTATTGCCATCAAACATTGAGAATTAAGTACATTAAGCTTTTGCACCGATCACATTCGGTTAAGTAAGTATTAGCAAATAGGCAAACATCACAAAGTAGGTGTTCAGTCCATATTGAGGCAGGTATCCCTGGTAGAACTCATGTAATATGAAGAATGCAACTTGCTTACCATTTCTAAATGTGCTGCATTTCACTTAGTCAATTAGATCATTGGAAAGTAATGTGTTTTATGTTGTTTTGTTTTTATTTAGTTTTTGCTACTGTCACATGAAGCATTTTTTCTGGCCAGCAAAAACTGAAGCTGAATTTGCTAAATAATTACTACTTCCTTGTTTGCATTCCTTGGTTGCAAGGTCTTTAAGTATAATCTATAATCTCGCTCTTTTACTGAGTGAAGAAGAAATACAAGATCCATTCCAGAACATTACTACATCATTGCTACACTGTATTTTTTTCAGCCCAGAAGAGCAATATCTGACATTTCCTCTGACTAGGTACAGGTTATATTCAGAAACCAGACAGGAAATACTTGTTGGACAAAAGCTAGGAGGCACAAATATCATCCTGTCATGATCCTTGTGCTTGTAAACAGAAGCCTCCATCTTATGCTTGAGAAGCAAGCTCTCTCTTATAATGTTTAAAATACATACAAGGACAAGGACCACATCAACTGATACAGTCCTGCTTTTAAAGACAAAACATTAAGAAAGTTAACATTCAAACCATGTGCCTTGTGTTCTCATTTATACTGGTGAAAATGCAGGGTAAGTTCATTGACTTCAAAGGCATTATTTTTGGAAATACAAAGGCACCACAGTGAACAGAGTTTAGCAGCATAGTACTGTAATGATGAATAAGAACCTTTATAGCGTTCAGCTTCCTTGACTACATGGCAATGTCTACGTGATGTATGCAATTGTCAGTGGGCAACTATGACAGACAATGGCCAGCACACAATAGAAACACTTATTTCCAGTAAGGATAAAAAACAAAGATTTCTAATTCCAGAATGAGAAATCCCTGCAGGAGGCTATTTCTGTGAATGCATCTTATGTTAAACCATATTTTTTCCCTTATTTCTGGTAGTAAGTGAGTTAGTGCTATGGATTTTTACAGAGAGACACCAACCGAATGGACCCTGTTCCAAGACCCACTGAAGATTTCTGAGAATATAATCTGATTCTGAAAAAGAATCACTAAAAAAATTAAAGAGAAAAGTAAGAAACATAAATAAAAAGACTCCGATTTCTATTACAATGAAAAAAATTCCAAATAATTCCCTAACTTGCTACGTGAATGGATTTCTCAGTTTTACACCAACAAAAGCTAGAGAAATTACTTGAATTTAACACAGTATAAATGAGATCAGACTCTGACCCGCTGTACCCAATGAAAAGAAAGGTCTGCTGGACTTGTTAAATGCTGTCCTTGTGCACAATGGGACATCGGTTTTACTTTAAAGCTTCTTAAATATATTTTCAAAAAGTGATTGTGTAGTCCATTCTAAATGATTTATGATGATGATTTATAGCTCTTTATTATTTAAGTAATTGGAGCATTATTTTCAAGGTTCTGTAAACCCATATGCAAAATACCTCAGTGGGTTCCTGCTACACCTGGGTCTCCTCACTTGATTGCAAAACATGAAAGGGCAGCAGAACATTAAATAATTAAAGCAAAATGGCAGTCATTAGATGAAGCAGCCATATAAATATTCAGAACGTATACCACAACCACAAGGGCATTTGGCTTTATCCACCACATAATGATCAAATATACACAACCTTTGCTACTGAGCAATGAATTCAGCTGTCTGCTTTCACCAGCTGAATCTGTACTTGAAAATCTAGTTTGAAAATCTATTCTTTAATGGAAAATTGCAACAAAAATAGTTAATACAAAATACCAAACCCAGATTTTAAATATGAATGCTGTTTCAATAGGGTGTCCAAAGCTGGGGACTTTGTGCGCACATGTAAGCAATACTCAGCATAACAGATGTTAACAAAGTCAGGTTCAGATGGAGGATTCCCTTACCCAGTCTTAAGAATTTGGTGTAAAGTGGCTGCACAGTAGTCCTGTTGCCAGTACTACAGATCATGGGCTGAAAAAGCAAATAAGGCTCCCATGAACTCCTACTTTTGTGGTGGACATGGGCATGTGCACTTGTATAGGGATGGATCCACTGGCCATTTTCCCATTATACCCAATGCCGCTAGACATTACAGGCTTTATGTATATGTGCTTGGTGGTGGGAGGATGGCATTTTAATTAGAGCAGTTCCCAGACAGCTGCTCTAATTAAAACATTTCACCATCACGTGCATTAAGCCCCGCACATTTAAAAGTGGCTGTGGGATGCTTCATCTAAACCTCATTCGATGAGGTTTAGATAAAGTGCCCCCACAGCCATTGTAAAACTCATAGGGACTTAATATGTATGTTGGTGGGGTGACACTGGAGCATTCCAATTAGAACACAAAGCAGACTTGATTAATCTGTGTTCTAATTAGAATTCAAAAAAACACACCGAACTTCACGGTATGCAAGGGACAGGATGCTCCCTACAGTATGGCCTGTCTACAGCAAGAGAATGTCAGACTTCTACTTCATTTAGAACTTCCCCAGCTCATAGAACGGAAAAGAGCATTTGGGACACCTATACAAGTGCTGAATGCCCGCTCCAATGCATCCTAATTAGAATACATTGGAACAGACTCAATCAATCATATGCATTCAGCATCCCCAGGCTTCAAAATGGGAGTGGGGGTGCTTTAACTAAAGTTCATTCAATGAGCTTTAACAATTAACATGTTAATCACACCAGAGGTATAACTTATGATGGATTAATATTTAGGCCCCTAGCACAAGTACCTTATTTTAAATTTTTAAAAGATTTACTCAAAAAGAATATATCCACGTGGGTAACACCTACCAGCAAAACCATCACAAACATTTTAAACAGTTCAATGATAGCTTTGCTAGTTTTCACCATGATGTAACAAGTGTTACTGCAAAATGTATCAAGATTACAAGTTATTTTTAAGCTGCTTAAGATCTGTAAGCAGCCTACAGCCTATAGCAACAGAAATTGCTTAAAACAGTTATAAAGGTGCTGAGACACTTAACTGCAACTAAAGACCTTTTTCTGTTAATGCTACGATTCACACAGAAGAAATATTCCAGATTCACCCACCAGTCAGCTAGCAATTAATTATGAATCAGTTTCAAACCTGGGATTCTATGGGGGAGGAGATTTCACATCCAATACTAGATTTGCAGTTGTGTGTTTTAGAAACTAACACACATTAACAATCAGGGCCATCCCTGGGGGGGTGCAAATTGGGGTGACTGCCCTGGGCCCTGCACTTTGGGAGGCCCAGCAGAGCAGGGTGGAGCAGCCGTGGCAACTCCATGCTGCCGCCGGCTTCATGTCTGTCTGGCTGCTCAGCACCCCGCACTGCCACCAGCTTCCATGCATTCGGGGGTGGGGCTGCGCACAGGCTGATTTGCCATGGGCCCCACACCCTGCTCAGATCATCTCTGTTATCAATACTTGTCCAGCAAAGTTAAAAGGCCACATTCTTGCTATTCCTGAAACAACATCACACTTGCCTTTGAAATCTGGGGGTATGCCCACTCCTTTCTTTTGCTAGCTAATCAGCTGACATACAATGGTTAAGCACATTTCAGACTTTAGGGTAACAGGATGCTTTTCACCAGAAAATCTGTGCTTTGTAACATTCTCTGCATCACCTAAGTTTGTTAACCTTCAGGTCATGATGTAAACAGCATCTTTTACCCAGGCTGTGGTTTGTAAGGGGCTAGGATAGAAAGCAGCACATCTCCATATCCAAGGTACCTGATGGCAGTTGAGTCCTCTTCTCCAGCTAGTTAGCAATTAGTCTTGAGGTCTCACTCCCAACCCCTGATAGAATGTATGAGAATTTAACATACTACTTTTTATTATATATATGAACCCACAGCTTTAGGCAATAGGTATTTAATTTCAAAATTAATTGATTAATTAAATAGTAGGAGTGTGCAAAACAGGTCATATTTGATTCAGCTTCAGATTCGGCCCGTATCAGGGACAGTGATTTGATTTTGATTCAGATCACTGTCCTGATTCAATTCAGCCAAATCCGAATCTGCATCTGAAGACTCAATGCTGATTCAGAGAATCAGCAATTCAGCCATAGACACAGCTTTATATGTTTTTTCTACATACCACGAGGTACCAGGCATGGCTCGTGAATGCTGAGATGCTGAGGCAGATGAAGCATCCACCAGGAGCATGGTGGGGGCACCCACATGCTCAGTGGCAAACCTAGAAATAAACCAGAAGTACTTTGGGTCAACTTCTGGGTTTGCTGGGGTGCTCCCCCAAACCCCCCCAGCTTGGCGATCAGCCATGGAGGGACCCCCCAAGACCCAAGAAACACCAGTCACAAAGCCAGGGAAGGTACAGGGGGGCCCCCTGCATGCTCCCCAGCGGACCCAGAAATGGACCGGAAGTGCTTCTGGTCCACTTCCAAGCACACTGGGGCCCACCCCTACCATGCTCCTGTGGGACGTTCCATCCGTCACAACATCGCAGCATTCACAAGCCGCCTGGTACCTTAAGGTAAGTAGACAAAACATTCAAAGTTGTGTATATGTCCAAATCATCGAATATTTCTGAATCTCTCCGAGTTGATTCAGAGGGTTCCAATTCAATTTGGAGAGATTAAAGGATCTCTTAATTTGATTTGGATTTGGAGATTTGGCCACTGAATTGGGCCAAATCTCCACCAAATCAACACAGCGACCGAAGCTTCACACAGCCCTAATAGAATGAAGAAAAGCAAGCGATACTCTTCCAATCAATTTCTTCCATTAAAAGATCTTAAAAGTCCAAAACCTAAAAAAAGCAGCAAGAAACCCTATTTTCCCTTAAAATAATAAATGACTTTTAAAGGGCTTTTAACAGCTGATTTATCTTATGCCTCCTACATTCATCTGTTTGCCTCAGTCACTACATTTGAAGGAAAAGCTGTTCCACTGTTTAATTTGTGGGCTGCTGTTTCTTTAGACTTGACTGGTTTTGTCAAATCCATTTTATCTATAAATCTCCCCATAAGGCTCTGCACCTTTCATTATTTTATTGTGTCTGCTATTCTTATCCACAAAGTCTGTACCAGAACAATGATCCTGTTCATCTCATTTAAAGAGTTGCACCATATGTTAAAATAATAGCTCCAAACTACTTATAAGACTGTGCATTTCAGATAAAGCCTGTTGCATGGGTATGCCCATAGCAGCATCTACTTCAAGTGCTCTGGTTATATTGGGCAGTTGAAGATATACAGCCAGAACTAAGACTCTATTTGGTATTACTGATGTCATCTATTTACTTCCATATGCAGTCTTATGCAACCCAATCACTTCCCAAAGTCATGCTGTCAAATGCAGCAGGCATGATGAACAGCTGGTTTAAAATACACATTTTCCCCCTCCTTTTTGGCTACAGCAGATTATCTTCATAGGCAATTATTACTAGTGTTTTTTTGTGGTAAAAAGAAATAATACAGGATTCATGAGAGTCACTGAGCCTGGGAAATGGAGGCAGAAAAGTAGAATGACATTGTCTACCATAGCACTTAACAAGACTATCTTTCCAGTGACATACTACCAAGAACTAAGTTAAAAAAAAATTCAACTTTCAGTAGTTTTTACTTTTAGAAGGTAAAAGTGCCCTAGCATCACTCTGAAGAGCACTCTGTTTTAAAAGGGCTTTTTATTGCTTTGTTTCCTGTTTTTCAGTTCTGTCCTTGAAATAAGAAATACAAGTGTTGTCAGCATGTATTTCATCTCAAACATGCCAATGATTTTACTCATGGTGAGCACTCTGAAAAGCTATTTTTTAACTGCAGTGCAAGGATAGTCTTAGCACAGAACTAAAATACAATTTTTATTCACTTATTGGCTCTGTCACAGACTTCCTATGCCATTAGACAAGGTATTTAGCTGCAATCGAAGTACTCCTGTGACTAACTCTTACTCAGTGAGAGGTCTGCAGAACAGGACCCAATAAGAATGTGTATTAAAGCTAGATTAGAGTATCTATATCTGCCGCTCGTTAGAAACTGAGTTCACTTTTATCCAAAATACAGGGAACATCATCTGATATGCAAGAATCTGGCATAGAATTAAATTGTATCTAAAGTGTATTTCTAAACTGCCCCTCTTACACAGGCATCACAAATAAATTGGCCCCTTTTCTTCTTAAGAACTGGCAAATGTTCAAATTCAATGTTCTTTTGTCCTAGGCCTGAAGCTTCCAGCTTGTAGAGAATGCCTGCCTACAATGAAATATCAAATGCTGAATGAGAACGCCAGACTCTTGGAAGAGAACTGGCACTTTCCTTAACAAAAGAAGTGTGCAGCTCTATCAAACACTGCTCAGACCTCCAGAAACTCCTACTTCACAATGAGATAGTAACAGTTCTTCCCATAAGAACTTGACACACCCACTCTCATACTAATCTTACAATATTCTGGCAAGCTGTTTTATGTGACTGCACAAGAATGAGCATCATGTGAAAAACAATGGCACTGCCCGTGTTCTTAGACAACATCAAAAAATATACAGTTACTACGTTGGCAACAGTATGTGGTACAACATGCTTGGAAATTGTTCTGGATACAAACAGAGCTACATTTTTCACACTAGTGTGGAAAATGACATGACGTTATGTAATATGTATGATACTCCAGAGAATAAATTCCTTTCTGGTCATCTGTATTACGGTAATGGCTCAGTATCAGGATAATGCATGCCACATCTTACTACAGCAGTAAAAAGAAAGGAAGTGGCAGCATATGATTTTTTTTTTTTAAGCATAATCCTTCTGACAGGCATTGTTAGCAGCAACAACAGCCTGGTTCAAGTATGGAGGGGCTCTGACTAAAATAAACACCACCTGTTTGAAATTTCTGTCAGATACCTGGGGAAAATAAATTCATTCTCTGGGCACCCCTCACAGCAATACTTCCCCAGTCATAAATATTTAATCTATGTTTGAAAAAAAGAAAAAAAAAGAAAAATGTTCCTAAGAGACAAAGGAGCACAGCATTAACTTGGGAGAACATAGGACCAATAAGTGACCGCGTCAGACATCTACCTCCACAATATCTTTACCAGCAGTCCTTCAACACAAATCCCCACTTACAACTGGGAGCAGTGAAGAAGTAAATATCCCCTTAAATATATCCTTCTTCCCATTCCTGCTCTTCCACACTACTGGCTGCTATGAGAGCCCCAGAGTCTGGGTAGACGTAGGTAGACCAGTCTATAAATCTTAGTAGAAGAGCTAGCGGATCTGGTGCAGAGGCTCCACAGAAAGGTGTTTAAGTCCTGGATAAGAACACCCTCACCTACAGTCACTTGGCTCTGCTGCTGCTCTCCATATCTTCAGCAAAAAGCCAACTGAGCACTGTCTCTCACCATGACGCTGTAATTTGCATGGTCACAAAGTCACATCTAAGCAAAGTCTTCAAAAAAGTGATCACAGGCCTACAGAACACTTGAACAGGATCTTCAGCACTAGAAAGGAGCCCCTCTCTCCTTTCCTCCTCCTTTCAGTATTGCTACCCCACTGATTCAAACTTTAACTTTGCAAAGTATCAGCTGAGGGGTCTCTGAATATGCAAATAAAAACAGCTATAAAAAAGTTACTTCTCATAGAAATTATCTATCATCTCATAGAATCATAGCAAGTTAGGGTGAGAAGGGACCTCAGAAGGCCGTCTAATCCAACCCCTGGCTCAAAGCAGGACCATAGTCAACTATATCATCCCAGCCACGGTTTTGTCTTTTCAGGTCTTAAAAACCTCCAAAGATGGAGAGTCCCAGTCTCTCTGGGTAACATGTTCCAGTGCTTTACTACCCTCATAGTGAGAAAGTTTTTTCCTAATATCCAGCCTAAACTTCCCTTACTGCAACTTGAGACCATTGCTCCTTGTTCTGTCATCTGCCACAAGTGAGAACAGTCCAGCTCCATCCCCTTTGGAACCACCTTCAGGTAGCTGTAGGCTGCTATTAAATCCCTCCTCAGTCTTCTCTTCTCCAGAATAAATAAAGACCAGTTCCCTCAGCCTCTCTTCAGAAGTCATGTGTCCTAGCTTCCTAACCATTTTTGTTGCTCTCCACTGGATGCTCTCCAATTTGTCCACATCCTTTCTTTAGTGGGAGGCCCAAAGCTGGACACAGTACTCCAGATGTGGCCTCACCAGTGGCAAACAGAGAAGAATAATCACTTCCCTCACTCTGCTGGCAAAGCTCCAACTAATGCCATTAGCCTTCCTGGCAACAAGGGCACACTGTTGGCTCATATTCAGCTTATTTTCCACTGTAACCCACAGGCCCTTTTCTGCAGAGCTGTTGCTTAGCCAGTCAGTCCCCAGCCTGCACTGGTGCATGGGACTGTTCTGTCCTAAGTACCAGACTTTGCACGTCTCCTTATTGAACTGTGGCAGGGACGCTGCCACAGACCAAGACCTACCTCTCAATCAAGAGTGGAGAGGGACACAGAGATGGCAGGACAACACCAAAGATCAAAGGCACAGTGGGAGAGAGGCTGCTGCAGGAAGGCAAACTGTGCCAAGATCAGAGGGAGGAAAGCAGATGCTGCCACAGCAGGCTGCAGGAGAGCCAGCAAATTCAGCCATGCTGGCATGGACATGCTTTATGGCTGGATACTGATGCCAATTTTCCAGCTGGCCCTTGGAGGGGGGGAATAAAAACCCCACTGGCCAACATTTGGGGAGGACCAGAAGTGAGTCCTTGGAAAGCCCAGAGTGGGTGGGAGCAAACAACTGCCCCAGGAGGGGGAAGGCCCTGATAAATCTGGCTCAGTGGAGCCTGAATTCTTACCTTTGACAAAACTGTGGATCCTGGATGTAGCTGGTGTAGATTGGGACAGTGGTAAGCCTCAGCGGAGAGAAAGAAGAAAAGAGTCTGAAACTGTAAGTAGCCATTGGGAGGAAAAGAAAAGCACCTGGGAATAAGGCATCCTGGAGCAAATAGGTAAGCAAAACAGGCTGACGTGAGGCCTGAACCAGGACAGTATGCCGTTCAAACAGGACTGACTAGATAAGGGCTATGGCCCCTACCATGTCTGGTGAACTTTGTCACAGCCTCAATCAAGGACCAACATTTTTGGTTGGTGTAAGGCGGGGTGTAGGGGAGGCAGAGACCCGAAATGGAAGTCCAGGCAAGCGAGCCAAAGGAAGGAACCAGGAGAGGCAGGATTCAAAAACACCCTCTCAATAATAACTGGTAACAACAAGATGTGGCAGGTGAGAATCCCTGAGGACCTTTTGAGGTATCTTACTGGATGGTAAACTGTTGACTCAAAAGGAAGTAGCTGCGTCCAAACAGCCAGAAAGAGCGAAGCGCTCAAGTGAACATCACGGACCATTGCATTAACCTCATGAGATTTTTTTTGCTTCAATCCTCCAATTTGTGGAGGTCCCTCTGAATCCTAGCTCTACCCTCCATCATATCTACTACTTCCCACAGCTTGGTGTCATCTGCTGAGGATGAACTCCATCTCATCTTCTAGGTCATTGATAAAGAAGATATTGAACAAAACCAGCCCCAGGATCGACCCCTGGAGCACTCCTCTTGATACTGGCTGCCAACTAGCCATTGAGACATTGATTGCTACCCTCTAAGTCTAATGATCCAGCCAGTTTTCTATCCACCTTACAGTCTATTTGTCCAATCCATACTTCCTTAGCTTGCTGGCAAGAATGTTGTTGAAGACCATATCAAAAGCCTTGCTAAAGTCAAGGTATATCACGTCCTGCATCTACAGAACCATACAAGTCCATAGAAGGTAATCAAGTAGGTCAGGCATAGCTTGCCCTTGGTGAATCCATGCTGACTGTTCCTAATCACTTTCTCCTCCTCCAAGTGCTTAAAAATGGATTCCTTGAGGACCTGCTCCATGATTTTTCTGGGGACTGAGGTGAAGCTGACCAGTCTGCAGTGCTACAGATTTCCTTTCTTAAAGATGAGCACTGTTTGCCCTTTTCCAATCATCCAGGACCTCTCCAGTCACCATGAGTTTTCAAAGACAATGGCCAGTGGTTCTGCAATCACATTGGCCAACTCCCTCAGTACTCCTGCATGCACTGTGTCCAGCCCCATGGACTTGTACACATCTGGCTTTTCTAAATAGTCCCTAACCTGTTCTTTTGCCACTGTTGGCTGGTCACCTCATCCTCAAACCGTGCTATCAGATAAAGTAGTCTGAGAGCTGACCTTGCCTGTGAAGACTGAGGTAAAAAGGCAAGGAGTACTTCAGCCTTTTCCACATTATGACCGCCTGGCTTTGAACAGTCATTTGCTTGCGGCCTTGGCTCTGACAGTCAGCAATAGACATCCCGAGGTTTCTTGTAATCCGTGAGGTAGATGTTTATCACCTAGGTGGCTGCACCCAGACTCTCCTGCCACGACTTTGACTGTAATTTCAGCATGGGGGGCAAACTGCGAGGGGTTCCTCAATGGCAGGTAGTCCACAAGGTGGCCATCCGTGGCACTCCACCTCCCCTACACCCCAGCCTCACGCCCACCTTTGATGGGTCACTGAATCTTGTTGGCCACTGCTCCAATGCTGTTGTGCTCTGGACCTCAATGTTTTCCTGAGCCTTGCGACCCCAGCACTTTCTCTTGTGGTGGCTCAACTGATTCACTATATGGCCTAAGCTGGACCTGCTCCTTCCTTAAGCTACCTCAAGCCGGTACCTGAAAAGATCATACAATTACCAAAAGGGAACAAAAAAAGGAGGGATGGAAAGGAGCCACGCCGCCAGCGCCTCTATTCTGTGCTCTCTCCCTTTAACCAAGACTGCCTTTCTGGCTAGGGGACTTAGTCCCCTGGTGTTATTTATCATGCCACACAACCCCTCCAAAAGGGGGCAAAGAAAAAAAATTAAACAAAATTATGAGTTGGGGAACGTCTGTCTAGTTTATCTCCCCAGCCCTACTCCTAGGATACAGAGGCACCTCCTCATCGCTCTCTCTAAATATCTCTACATCCTCATCCCTGCTAGTCAATATGTCACTCTCGGTACCTGGGACTTCACTGGGAGATGACCTGTCGTCTGGCCAGGGGTGGCCATCGCTCCTCTCCCCACGTTGTTACTCCCCTCATGCCACTGAATGCAGCTTATGGAGTCGCTTTCCTCTGACATCGCCTGAGATGTTCTACTTCCATCACTCTGCGGTCGTTTCTGAACTGGTCAGCCACTGCTTGTGCTGTTAGCCTAGAAGGGCAGAAGTAGACTCAGCAGCAGCTTTCTCTTTTGGTCCTCACATCAGGCTTTGCCAGTGTAGAGAGCTTCCTCTGGCTCTTCTGCTCCCCAGACACACTAGCCTTTGCCAGTGCAGAGAGCCTCCTCTGGCTCCCCTGACACCCCAGTTATTGCTGGTACAGAGAGCCTCTGCTGGCTCTCTCCTCCTGATTACTTCTGCCCTCACCAGCGCTGAAAGTCTTCCCCAATTCTCTCTCCCTCTCTCCTCCTCTGTCTTCGCCGGTGGTCCTTTTAATCTCTGCCAGCTGGTGATTGCCGATGATGTCACCTGGCGGCTTTAGCTGGATAAAAGCGCGGCTTATGACCCATGCGGGTTTCATTCCAGCTGCACTGCAGATACTGCTGCAGGTAAGTGTTTTTCTTGTGTTGTTATTTTTTTTTCTTTTGTACATGGTCCCCACCCTAGAGGTCCCCTGTGTGTAGTCTGAGGCCCTTCCAGCTGATTCTCCCTGTGACACACATCATCTGTCACTAGGTTGCCTCCCCCATTCAGTAAGGGATCCACACGTTCCCTGATCTTCCTTTCGTTGCTGACATACTTATAGAAACCCTTCTTGTTACCCTTCATATCCCTTGCTGGCTGCAACTCCAATTGTGGATTGGACTTCCTGATTTCATCCCTGTAGACCCAAGCAATATTCTTATACTCCTCCCTAGTTTTGTGGGAGTAAGTACTGGAAGTAAGCTCTGTTTCCAGGGAGTGTCTATGTAATGGGAGTTCTCAGGGGAAAAATATATGAAGATGTTCACCTAAAGATACTGGCAGAAAACCTTATACAACCTCTTTGTCCTCATTTCTTGTTCATCAGCCAATGGTATCAGTGAACTCCCTGTCCTCTGCAAAAGAAGTTCCCAATATTTTGGTACCTAAATACACTCCAAAGCTTGTGACCCTGTCAGTCCAAAACTGTCCACAGCTAGTAAATGTCTTTGGGGCTCGTAGCACTGCTCAGAAGTGTTCTGACCCCATTTGAGGTTTAGAAGCCACTACTCTCAAGCTTCAGGCCATAGCATGCAAATTTTCTGGTATAAGCAAATTCCTTCCCTGTTTAATTTGCTATTTTGGGATAAGATCCCCTGTGGAGTTTTATATATAAAATCTAGACAATGCTTCCTCTCTTCTGACTCAAGTTAAAATGAATGAGGTAACATTTTGGTGAGATACAAATGACTTAGTATAGTAAATAGCCCTCTTCTTTTTCTATGTTCCAGGACAAAAGGTCTATTCTTATTTCCTTTTATGGTCTCATCTTATGGAATGTAGAGTTGAATATATATGAACATCCATAAAAATGCTGATCAGCCTACTTAAGAGTGAATTTGCTGATAAGATAATTAGCTTCTTATATCTTAACAATGTGTATTCTATAGTTTTTGAAAAATATCCCTTCAAAGTCTGCAATATTTAGGCAATGTTCCCTCTTCAAGCCCAGTTATTGCTTCCATATGTTTTATGTTTTTGCTACTATCCTAAAAAACATTAGTTGTTTTGTCAAAAATTGCCCTCCAGTGTGCTTCCCAATCTTTTATTGAAGCAGCTGGTCACAGGCCTGCCAGTGCAACAGTATATATAGCTAGCTAGGTAAGTTTTATGCATTTGTACATAGTTAGTAAACATGGTTACCAACTAGCAACAAAGGCAAGTTCCTAATCCAGGAGTATAGTGCAATGCAATGTGGCTGCCAAGTGAAAATTAAACTAAACCTGCAGACAGGACCTGGGAGAACCTACCTGGATAGAAAGAAAAATAATGAAAATGTTTAGCCATTTTGGGAAAATAGACTTGGTAACTCAGTGAGGGACTGTGCCTCTAACACTGAGAGCCTGAAACAGTATATGATTCCTAACGTCAGACATGAGAAAAAGGTGGTAGTAGTTTCAGTGAGTGAAAGGAAGCTAAAACCTATAAATTTGACGCACAGCCCAACAACTTCTGTTATACTAGAAGGTCAATCATTTGCTGAGGTTGTGGAAATTCTACATAATCAATTATCTCTAAAGCTACCAGTGGTTTCAGAATGTTTTCTCTTGAGCAGACAAAATCAAAAAGAAAAAATAATTTTATTCACATTTGTGGAGTGGCTGAATTAAGAAAGTTAACAGAGCACTTGCAATTAGGAGAAAGATTAAATGATGCAATAAGAAACTGGTTAGTATTTGATACGTAAAAAAAAATTAATCCAATAACCATAATTGACTGAAGTTGATTTGATCCTAAAACGTGTAGGAGAACTTGCTGCTTCAGTGGAGACTGCTACTAAAGATGACAGATTTAAGAGAATTAAGAAATCTATGCAACAAATAAAAGCAGGGACAACACAACCTAAACTTTAAGATTGTGTTTTCATTTTGAGGAACAGTCTTGCATGCTAGTAGTTGTCTACTTGTTTTCAAGGACACATTCTGTAAAACGTGCAAGAAACTGGGACACAGACAAAAGATATGTGTGGCAGCAAGGAGCCCCCACAAGTACTAAAGGGGGTAGGGGTAATCCCGAGCACCCCCACATTAAATAAACAGGCCCCCCATGCCCTGGTAGACTTACCTCCAGAAGCAGAACCTGAGACAGAGAAGGAGTCGTGGCCACAGCCGCAGCCATGTGAACCGGCATTATGCTGCTCTTCAAACAGCTGATCCATGGGTGTGGCAGTGCCCAGCTGATTGTGGTAGCTGATGCCGCTGCCATGGGAAACTTAAAAGCCTGGCCAGAAACCAGCAAGAGAGGAAGGTGGGGAGGAAGTGTGAACCTGCGAGGAGCACACAGATCAGGAGGCCCCAGCAGCTCCACAGGGTATTGAGAACAGCCAAGAACACTGCCCCGCTACTAAGGCAGGGGGGACAGTGTCAGGCATTAGGCTGGGGACAGAATATCCCCAGCTCAGCAACCTTAAGAGTTTACTGGGAGTGTCCCTCTCCTGTGGAGGCAAGAGAAGGATGCTAAACTTGGGATCAGGGTCTGTGGCTCCAGCAAAGATAACATCTGGGTGACCAGCCGGTGGTCTGAAGCAGATGCCAGACCACCAACGCAAAGGGGCTCACAGAAATCAGTGGAGCAACTAGTGGAACATCCAAATGGTTGGCAAGTGGACGCGGTGTATGGGGAGGTGGAGCCCCAAAGAACACCACAGCATGAATGCGAGTACCTCCGTCATTGAGTCACCCGGGAAGAGCAATACCACTGAATGCCTCCTTTCATCCAGGAATGGCAAGTCGTGGCAGGAAAGTTGGAGGGTGCCCCGGTACTCGGAGCACCCACTAGAAATGCCACAATATACAAAGACACCACCTTATGAATGCAAGGTACAAAAAAATAAAAGTAAGACTGTCACCTTACCAAGACAATACCAGAGGATTTCAGATTAATCAGTTTGCATACAACAACATGGAGCAGACAAAAAATATTGTAGCTCTTCAAAAACTATTTATCGGAATCTCTGGATTCCTTAACAAATAGAAGAAATAAGACTTAACACGGAGCAGATACAAAATCTGCTGTTTTTCATAATTTCACTGCAGTATTATCAGAATCTCAGTGCTTTTAAAAATAAACATACAAGGAATCTTTGGCCCCCTAAATATTGTTACTAGGGCTGTGTAAAGCAGGCCCTATTCAATTTGGATTTGGATTACTGTCCCTGATTTGATTCAGCCAAATCCAAATCTGAAGATTTGATGCTGATTTGGAGAATCAGGGATTCAGACAGACACAGCTTTAAATGTTTTTTCTGCATACCCTGAGGTACCAGCATGGCTTGTGAACACTGTGATGCTGGACTGTATGGAGTACAGAGGGCCCTCCACATGGTCAGTGGCAAACCTGGGAGTGGACCAGAAGTACTTCCAGTGCACTTCCAGGTCCGCCAGGGAGCGTGTGGAGGGACCCCCTGCATCCCCCCTCCAGCTCTGCAATCATGACCCCCAATCCAGAAAGCACCAGTAGCCGAGCTGAAGGGACATGCCCCTCCCCCCCCATGCCCGCACACTCTCCAGCAGACCCAGAAGTGGACTGGATGCATTTCTGGTCCACTTCCAGGTCTGCTGCCAAGCACACTGGGGAGCCCCCTGCACTTCTATGAGACACTCCATGTACTTCAGCATCGCAGCATTCATGAGCCACCTGCTACCTAGAGGTATGTAGAAAAAACATGTAAAGCTGTGTCTATGTCCAAATCACTGAATCTTTCCAAATCAATTCACAAGGTTCTGATTCAATTAGGAAAGATTAAAGGGTCCTCTAATTTGATTCAGATTTGGAGATTCGGCCACTGAATCAGGCCAAATCAAATCAGGGACCAAAGCTTCACACAGCCCTAATTGTTATGAAGAAGGTAATATTAAGTATATGATGTTTGCAGTAATCGCTGTTATAAAGCAAGAGGGTCTTGTATTACTTGGTAAAAAAAATAGCTGAGAAAGATTCAACTGGATGGGAAATCATAATGTATCTGCAAGCTTCAAAAATTATGAACTTCAGCCCAAAACAATCATTAAATGAACATTTGGGCAAGATGACTGATGTCTTTCAGGAAAGTATCAGAACTGTAACACTTGTGAAAGCAGGAGATAGGGTAGGGTGGCACCTTAGAAACTAACAGGTTCAGAGAGGCCTAAGATTTCATAGGCAATAACTTACTTTGTCAGATGCTAACAACAAAGTAGGCTGTTGTTTGCAAAGGCTCATATCTCCAAACAGTAGCCTCTTCTACCTTCTGCCCAAATTTCAGACTAATACAGCTAACTATCTCTCTGCATAGAAAAGAAAGCAAAAGTCTTCTCTAGTAGTTTTGTTTGGTGGCCAGGAATTGATAAAAATAGTTAAATTATGCTGAGGTTGCAAGTAAACACCATACATGACTAAATATGTTACATTCTTAGAAGTAGCAAGCCACCACATAGCCTGACACAGAATTGAACATTTTAAGAGGCATACGTTTTTTAATGCAGTAGACAAGTTAAATGGCCTGAAGTATTCCATATAAATTGAACTAGCTCAGTCCAGATGGTGGAAATGCTAAAGCTTTTGTTCGCAAGAAGAGAGCTCCTGAATAGAGTTCCAGATGCTTGTTAAAATAAATGGTATCAAACATGACTGTTCAGCTCCTCACCATCTTGCAACAACTGGATTAATGGGAAAATGTATTTGAAAATTCAGACTAGCAATTCATTATATAACCACAAGTAGAGGTAACTCGCAACCAAATACTGTTAATTTTCTATCAGTCTGTAGAGATGTAGTGAAAGCCAGATATACAGAGGGAGATGTGAAAGAGACAGAGTGATTAAATACCCATAAATAGGTCACAACCAACTATACAGTTTTTACTTGGGAAAATTGTCTTAATAACAGGCTACCAAGATAAGTGATGGAAAACTGGAGTGATGATGTCATAGACAAATCATCTAGACCTCCTCTCCACCAAGTGAGGAGTAGTTCAGATTCAGTTTCTAGAACTGAAATTCCTTACTAAATATTGTGTGTTTGTGCACACATTTCAGAGGGGGACAAATTAAAATTAAAGCAATAGAAATAACTTCTACATTTCACTATTTTAAGCCAATCGTATGATCTTGGGCATTCCAACTTTTGACTTCCAAATGCTTGCGGTCAGCTGTAGTGTACTTGGCATTTTTAATCATCGGAATATTATTAATAAGTACAAGAGTTTGCATTATGCATTCACAAAACATAAATAAGATGGTAAGATGCTAAAGGGAAACCAGGAAGACACAGAAGAAGTTTAAAGAACAAATAGCTAATGATATTAAAATGTTTTCCATTTAAAAACACAAGAAGCAAGAAGCCTGTGGAGAGTGGGAAGTCCACAATCAAAAATGATAAGAGGATTGCAGAAAAGCTAACTGACTTTTTTGTGCATCTGTTTTTGCCCAAGAAAGTAATGGCTACCTTGGGGATTTACTCTGTGGGTAGTGAAATTGAGGCACTGTCAAAGATAGAGGTATAAAAAAAAAGAAGTGTTAAACTAAGTGAAGAAATCAAATCTGACAAATTAACTTGCAATAAATTCCTCAAACCAGTTTGTACTTTGTGATAGTTTTACAGAAGTGATCAAAGAACTAAAAGTAACAAAAATAAAATTTGTTATTAAAAACTGCTACTGTACCCGAGGACAGAATGGTATTCAACTTTGTAGTCATGTTTTTAAAAGATTCTAGTCAGTGTGATCCCTGCAATTGTAGAACAAAGGTTCACTACCAGAAAAATCACGATTAAATAAAAGAAAAAAAAGCACCCAGATGTGTAATAACAAAAAGGACAAATCAGCAGAGCTTCTGTAGAAGTAAATCATGTCTCCTTAATCTCTAAGAATTGTACATGTTTTAATAAAATAGAAGATAACAGAGAAATGGTTCGTATAATTTATTTTGACCTTCAAAAGGTTTTTGATAATGTTTGATACAAGGTTATTAAGGATGCTTAGTTACCACTAAGTCATTGGGGAAGTTCTGTCAAGGATTCAAAGCTGATTAAGTTATAGGAACCAGAGATGGTTAACTCTCTGGCTACAAGAGGTCAAGAGGGAATGAGTTGGAGCACCATACTGTGATAGATATGTCTTTATGTTTCTGGAAAAGCTAAATAGTAAGATGTCAACATTTGTTGATAACATCGAATTATTTAGGTTAGACATTATTAGGAAAGATGTTGAGGAACTTCAGGAGCATGTAATAGAACTAGATAATAACTGTCAGATTAAATTCAATTTCGGCAAGGACAGAACAAAGAAAATGTGAATCACTTGGACATGCTGGATTCTACATTAGTTCCAAAGAAAATTGCATGATTCTATATTTGAAAAATAGTACAGCAATAATATAATTCAAGGCTATGGCACAGAATAAGCATAAGGGGAAGTGTTCCAATGCAGTTGCATGTTCAATTTACATTTTTGCATTTCCTGATTTCAGAGTATACACTGACCCGATTGTGCAAGCTGTTTCAGTTGGGTGCACCCCCATTAGATCAGGCATACTTGGGACTGGGGTAGTCACAAAAGTCACTTAGCAGCATTCTGGCCCATACCTTTAAACTTAAAGCCATGTCATTTGTTATAACTTAATGTAACATTTTTCCTAAGAAAAGAAAAAGAAAAATCCCAGTTATTTTAAGGTTGTAGAGATTAATGAGCTCCCTCTCCCTTTAGCAAACCAATACATTTAATTAAAAATATCCTTTATGGTCTCTCAGAATTAAACAGAGAACTGACTACCGCCTAGATGAAGTTCAGTGCACAATCAGTTTCTGAATCAAAAACTTTTTGCTTAGAAAACTTTCTACATTTGAAATGTTCCCTGTAGACAATACCCAATATGCTACCTACCTTTAATACTTCATAGAATCATAGGATTCAACCTCTGGAAAACAAGCTAATAAACATTTCTGATATACATAGTTTTAATCCTTTACAAGGAAGGACAAGGCCTAGTCCTTAATGATGACTGCAAATGCAAAGACTAAATGCAAATTGGCAGGAACAGAAACTCATCTTACATGGTTACTTTGAAATAGGAAAAGAACATCCTTTTTCAGTTTCCCCAGTTTATAAACACCATTGAAACAGAGATCAAACATGGAAAAATTTCACATTAAGGGCAATATTATTTAATTCCAAGTTCCTCCAGAAAACCATGAGGAAATTCTACAGATAGCGGCAGGCACAATCTAGCTGGAGAATTTCAGAAAGCTGTCTCTCATAATGAAAATCCTGAAATAATCTTAAATATTGCTGATGCTATCATGCATCTGCTATAATATCAGGTTGAAAGCCTTATTCTCCATTACACAAAGGACAGTTTACAAACTTAATCTGACTCTAAATTCTGTGAGTCAATTTTAAACACCTATGTAATAGCATAATAAAAACACATCTCTGAATTAGACAAACTTGAAATTACTCAGTTATTAAATGAATAGGTGTTTACAGCTTATGATATTTTATGCAGAAAAAATGTTGCTAAACTACACTATGTCATGGCTGCAAACTACAATAATCTAGGTAGGAGTTCATGGTCAGTAGCACAGCAACATATTACTTTAATGGTATGTGGCTATATCTATAAATATTTTTAATATGGGTAAATGTTGAAGGATTTGAAAATTAATTTTAGCTAAATATGAATAATGAAACAGTATAAGATAGTTTTTAAAGCATCAGACAGTTGCTTAAGCATTCTCTTTGAATTCTCTTTTACAATTGTTGGAATATGGGACTCCTTTAAATTGTTCTCCACCTGTCATTTACTAAATCAAAACTGTTTGTCATGAGCCTAACAGCTGCAAAGTTTGCCACTCTCGGCCTCATTGCCCCAACTTTCATATATTTTTTTTATATTCAGTACATTTAAACTGTTAATATAAAATAAAATACTATCAGGATAAATATCAAAGAAGTGATACAGAATATTCAACTATAAGGCAGTCTAATTTCAGAATGCATGGTGTTTACACTGAGATAATTACAGCAGTAGATTAATCAATCAAAACACAAACTTTGTGTGAGAAAGTTATAGACACTGTACCTACACTGATCTACTGAGTCATTTTAGATGTTTTCTGTGGGTAATATCCTGAGCCCCAGAAGTCCATAGAAGAAAATGTTTTTCAATTTTTAAGTAGAACAGGAAGATGGTGCACAAGGATTCACACCATCAATGCCCATGACACATTCATTTCTCTCTTGCTGACCTGATTCATCAACAGATAACAGGACAGGAGAGGAAGTGAGCAAAAATAATAGCAATACTATTAAGTACTGATCTACAAAAGAACAGGGCCAGAAATAGAAAAGGACTCGGGCATGGCTAGACTAGAAGAAATGGTTGTCTGCTGGAGAAAAGCAACAAATACAAAATCACAGATGAAAAAAGAAGTTAGGTAGGGAAAGCCTCTGCTGTACATAAAATATGGTCCAGGGGTGCTGAATGGGAGCTAGGATCTCTTGATTTAAAAAAGCAAGGGACTACAACATATTAGATTTCCAGGAAGGCAGTAGGTACTCTGCATATTTGCAGCATGGAGCCAAATTTAGATACTGGGGAAACCTGGTATAAAAAAAAAAGTGCTCAGAAAAAAACAGGACAGCACACATGGCAGCAGCATGTGCCACCCAAAACCAGAGCCTGGATAGCCAGAGCCACACGCTGGCTGTCAGCCAGGCTCTGTGCACCCGGGTCACTGCTGCTGGAGCCACAGGATGCCTCCAGGACCCCAGGAAGGCTTCTGGGGCCAGCCCAGGTGCTGGCCTCAACCTCCCCTACTACACCCAGAGCATTTTTCCCCACGCTAACCCCACAAGCAGGAGCATGTGGTTGCTGTGGGGAAAAAAGCAGGGGCACAAATTCATGCTGCTGCTTTCTGCCCCGGCATACCTGGCTTTTAGAACCAAGAAAACATCCTGAGAGGGGCAAAAGACACGCTGTTGTCAAGGCAACCGAGGGGGAGAAGAGGTACAGATCACCCATAAAAGCTCAGGCAACAATGAAACCTCTAGGATCTCCTCCCACCTCCCAAGAACGACAGACCCCCAGAAAACTTGTAAACACTTGGCTGTAGGGAGACATGCTGTCCTCAGGGCTATACAGACTTATGCAAGGTTTCAGTTGCGTCTTAACTTAACCTAAGTAGTATGTTGTTGCGTCTTTCTTAGCTTAGGCCAAGTTTTCTGTTGCTTCTCTGTCCTATGCTTGAAATTGATAATTGCTGAACCCAATAAATGCTCTCTTCAAAGAATGGACTATTTTTGTCCCAGCCATTTTCATGATTTCAGTGCCACCACCTAAAGTCTAACACTAAGTTTAGGTAACAGAAGTCAGCTGGCTTTCTTGTACACTTGTACTCTCTTGGGCTTATCACCCTAACTCTTAAATCAGTCCAGGGACAGACTAACTACACCATGGAGGGAAGTTTTTGGGCCAGTGTTAATCTGAAGGATCAGACTGAAATGAGGGCCCATTATGCCCCTCTAACTCTATTCAGAATCAATTCCCTGGAATGCATGAACCAGTCTAGGGCAATAATATCCTTAGCTACTGAATCCCTTATCCCTTCTGAGCCCTGATCCTGAAGCCAAGCTTCTAGGGAGCTGTATAGGAGAAAGGCCAGAGCCAACATGGAGGCAGAGATGACATTGGGATCTCATGCATCCTAGAAATTCAGTGTCTGAGGATGGGACCCCCAGAAACTTTGCTAAGAAGAGGAAAGCTCCTAATCTGACAATGAGGTATGGTGCAGAGGAATTTGGTTTCTGTAATGGGATCTTCATCAAATTAATTTTTCCCTCCAAAGTTCCCTTCTGAGGGCTTTGTAGGAAGCTGGGGTCAACTCGGCCATGCATTTAAAGAACTTACCTTTATCCTTCAAGTTTTCAACATGAATGTACAAGTCTCTTGTAATGCTTATGTAAGAGAATAATTTGTTTCCTTAATCAAGTTAAAACTGGCCAAAAACCAAAAAGATTGCACTATTTAAAATCTTTTCCTACTCACTCTTAAGTAAATAAAATTCTCTCTCTACCTACCCACAAGAAACCACAAAATAAAAAATGAATTCTGTACAAATTGTTATTCATGGCTGTCAAACAAACATTACATGCAGAGTAGAAGAATTATGGTTATGACAATGTAACACCCAGGTGAAGACCAGTTCCTTGAAAATTTATTTACATGCTGTGTTTAGTAGCCCTGCTGATGTAGGATCAGTTAGTAAGGAATTAACTCCCTGAATGCTGGTTGTAATGGAATCAGGTTGGAAGAAAGTGCGTGTATTTCAAAGGTTACCATCCTTCTGTCACGTACAAATACCCAGGATTATTCACAGGGTAAAAAAATAAATGGTTAGCTTTTTACAGGATCAGAGCCTAACACCCCCTCTGCACATTACATTTATGCTATAATAAATGTGTTAATCGTGGAATAAATAGCAAGGGTGTTACACATGCACCCAATTTAAGGCACCATAAAATGAACAGCTTCCCATATAGTCTAGCAGATAGGATCTGACTCCCAATATGGAAAGTTTCAATTTTTTTTATGGTCCTCCTTTGAGAAAGGGTTGGAAGGGACCTCAGAGTTCATCTAGTTCAACCCCTAATTTTCTATGCTTTAATGACAAGTAATTCATAAAAATGTTCTACATATATTGTAGAACATTTTAATGTTTGTATGGCACCTTAAATTGAACATGCGGCAGGTCTAACCCCAGTGCTGACAATCAGCTGATTCTCAGCCTCCGCCCTAGACCTGCAGGCACTCAGCTTTTATTTTGCTGGTACAGGGGGAGCTTGGGATCAAAGAAGAGTTGAGACTGGGATCAGATCCCCAATCTCAAAAACACACCTCCTGCCATACACATGTGGCATGAGAGGAAGAATGATCATTGGGACTGGGGATTAGATCCTATGATACCTTTAAATAAATGTATGCCAGGAGCCATAGTGTCTCATATCTTTCTCTAGTGGCTGGCCCATCTAGTGGATGGAGTTACTCCTTCATTTTAAGTGGTAACAGTGTGACCTTCCATGCTCAATATCGTGAATGAGACAATCCTAGATGACAACTAATGGTAGTCATTGTTATAGAAGCAACCAAAGAATAAGGAGCAAAGACAAAAAAAAAACTGGATTTGGATTTCTGTCACGCCGTTGTAATGATGAATCAAAGGAGTTACTTCCAGAAATATACGGTTTAAGTGATGGAAGAATGTGACTGCTGCTGCCACTTTCACTTAACATCTTACTACTAACTAATAAATGACAGTTTTTCCTTAACTTTTCCAAAAGTGCAACAGCTAGCAAACAAGTTACCTTGATGAAAATTTCCAGCAGCATACCATTGGTAAAGCTGTCACTGAGATTACTGGTAAGCACTTTAATGAATATTATAGTGTTTCTACAGAGCCCTATATATGAAGAATAACTATTCATTTGCAGAACCACTGAAACAATAAATGCATTATATGCAACTGGAAAATATCTCGTTTAAAAACTATCAACTTGAACAGGAAAAAGTATTAGCAATTCAAAAACAAGTTGAGTAACACTATATATAAAATTCTAATTTATTCTGACAAATGTTAGAAGGTTAGAAAAAAAGCCCACAAAGGAATTGTAAACTAATAAAGAAAGAAATTACATTTGTACATGACAGAAGGATAGTAACCTTTGAAATATAGGCACTTTCTTCCAACCTGTAGAATAAAACTAGTTCCCTTTGGTGAGTCAAATAATAGTGAAAAGTAGTATAACTGACAGCAAAGAAGCATTCTCAAGTGAGCCTTACTCAAGGAATCGGGATTTATAGGTTCCATTTCTGTCTTCACACAAGCTCACTCATTTCTTCAGTTTGTCTTATATTGAAACCAGAATAATATCTACCTAGCTCAGCAAGGTGTTGTGAGGTTTGCCTAGGTTCTTATTGAGCACTTTGCCATCCATAGATAAAAGGGGCTATAAAAATGCCGGTAATTATTTTACCTTTTCCACTGGTACTGCTCTGTTTTGGAGTTGATATGAATAAATGGACAAGGAATCGAACTATTCCACAAACTGCAATAAGACTCTTCCCTACAATCCCAAACGACTGGTGCCTCCCGAGACTGGGGGGGTACCATTTGTAGGCAGCAGCATCACCAGCAAGCAGCGGCCACCCGCAGACGCCACTGGTGGCATTGGCAGCATTTGGGGGTGGGGGGTCGTGAGTACTGAGCAGAGACTGCCCACAGATGCCAATGGTGGCATTGGCAGCAAGGTGGCAGGGTAGCGAGAGGTAAGCGGGGACCACCCGCAGATGCCGCAGTGGCAGTGAGCAGCACATAGTGACCACCAATGTTGGCAGCAAGAGCTGGGTGGCAAGAGGCTACTACCTACAGAAACAGCAGCCAATCTCAGGGGGGGCACATGCCTCCTGCCCACCCTATGAGTCGCCTATGCCTACAATAGAAAATTGTAATGAACTCCAATATCTTACTCTCACTGGTAGTTATAACTGCCTTAGAAAGGAGAATGTTTATTACAACATTCCCCTTATGGTGACAGTATATTGTTAGTTTATATTGTGCTTATAGTAACTGAAATACAAAAATCATCCTCAAATAAATCCCAAATTTTTGCTTACTGTACCAGGTGGGCAGAGTGGGTGGATGATGGCTGGGAGCTGGAGCTGAAACCAGAGTCCCCCATGCTGGGGCAGGAGCATCTGGCTGCAGCTTTCCCCCTGCCCACAGCAGCACTGCAGGAGCAGGAGATGGAGCCATCACTGGAAGTGAAGGAAACTGCTGCATCAGGAGCAGCCACAACAGTAAGCTGTGCACGCTGGCCAGGATCAGACCAGTGGGTGTGGGTGGGACTGCAGAGTGGGCTGCTCCGGGTGGAAGCAGGCAGGGCTCAGCTCCATATGGAGCCCCATGGGGGCAGCTATGGACCACACCACCTGGGCAAGCTGTGCTGTACACACTCTCTCCCTTCCCCCCTGCCCCAGCCATCTCCCAGGACCTAGCACCCAGGCAGCCTTGTGACCCGCACATACACACACACCACCCCTATGGCAGGGGCGTGCAGGAAGCAAATTGCCCGTCCTGCTCCCAAACATCCCCCTGGATGGGGGTGCACCTCCTATCCTACATAGGGCGTTTTAGTGAATTGTTGCTGACTCGGAGTTATCAGGAAGCTATGAGTTTCCAAATTGGGAGCTACAAACAAGTGGACATCCTCTTCATCCCACAAGGGGACTTACACTGGTGTCCACATAGTTCCACCTGGTCACATGTGGGGAGCAGGTTGGGTTAAGCAGGGAGTTAACTAGTTGTGGAGTAGAAGCTTTGCAATCTATCAGTGGGAGACTACATTTTTCAGTATTTAGAGAACAAATAAATAAGCTATTAAATCATCTTACCCTTTTGCATATACACTGTTTTTTAAAACCTCTTTACTGAAACTTCCTATAACTATGGTCTTTTCTAGGAAGATGGTATTTTACCATGCCCTACAGCATAGGTAATATTGTCTCAGAATGTAACACAAGTGACTCCAGACTCTGGTCAACAAGAATGAAAAATACATTAACTCCATGAAAAGCTATGAGCACTACAAGAGCCTATTTTGGGAGTGATTCATAGGGATACCAAGAATGACAGATGTTATATAAACCATAGAACATTAGGTAAGTAGAATATATTAAATAAAGAACTTGTAAAACTTTGTTGTACATTAAAGTTCACAGCTGGTTCAACATGGGACTTAGGAGCCTGTAGGCAATGCAACACTTAATTTGTAAGTATATGACTCTTGAGGCAGAATCCAGAACCCTGCATTAAGCAGCAAGGCTGCCTATGTACTGAATGAAGATAACTCATTCATTTGGAAGCCAGCTCCACTTCTGTCTCCACTGAAAATATTCAAGGGCAAAAGAGAATGCTTGGGCTTACTGTCAGGAAGATAGACAGATGGTTCCCTTGGACTTTTAAAAAATGTATACCAACAAAAAACAACAATGAACATTATTTGAATATAAATTGAAAAGTGTAATTCTGTACTTGTAAATTAATTCAACTCAAACCTCTAAGGGAAATTTTCAAAGATACTCAATAGCAATCTTTTCATTGATGAGTGGAAAGGATCAGCACCTGAAGAAAGCCAAAAACATACATAAGTAAGAAGTCTATTGTATTTAACCCTATTAAGTACTATTTAGTGAGTACTTAACTAATATATGTTACTTTTGTATGCTGCTTATACTTTAAGGGTTGTTATCACTCTTTCCTTATGTCATGTACATTCTTTAACCCATATCCTGCCAGGACCCGAGTAGTTTAGCACATCTGAAAAATCTGGACCTTTGAATATTTTTTAAGCCATCACCCATGCATTTGCATTGTATTGACTCTTTGTGACTACTCTTACTTGGCTCCTGCCATGCACGTATGTTTTCTCCCTCATCCTGGAATCGGACTACATAAGCATTAATAAATAAAACTACCATAGAAAAATGTTACCAGACTGAAATGTTTGGGGAGATATATTAATGTTTTAGAAACTCCCAAGACCTTGAATGAAATTTTTCTTGGAAAAAGAAAAAAATGGAGGAGAAGGGGAACTAAGGAAAAATATGAACAAGAAGGGTATGTTCTAGCATATGACACTGGAGGACAGGAGTCAGAACACCTGATTTCTAGTCCTAATGTACCACTGATTCAGGCCCTGATTTTGCAGTGCCGTACACATATTAAAGATCACTGTTTCAAGAATGTGCATAACAATTAGGCCTGAGTGCTTCATCAGAGTTAAATGGAACGTGTTGTATGTGATTTTCTGGTTTGGGAAGGGGACAGGGAGTAATATCTTTTACAAATGTTTTGATATTATAACATATCTTATTACAATATAAAATTGAACCAACCTTCAAAGAATCATAGAAGTCGGGTCAGAAGGGACCTTGTAGATCTTCAAGTCCGACCTCCTGCCTGGGTAAGCATCGAGCTGCTTCTTAAAGACCCCCAGGGTAGGAGCCAGCACCACGTCCCTTGGAAGTTGGTTCCAGATCCTAGCCGCCCTAACTGTAAAATAGTTCTTACAGATGTCTAATCTAAACCTATTATCCACAACTTGTGGCTGTTATTTCTTGTTTTCCCGGGGGGGGGGGGGGAGGGTGCTAGGGGAAACAAGGTCTCCCCCAAACACTTCTGGTCCCTCCTAGTGAGTTTAAGCACTGAAATACATTTTGCAATTTATATTAAAATAATTTTCAGCTTTATTTAGTTTATTATAAAGCAAAGAGAATGTCTTCTAGGTTGTACATCAATTTTAGTTTAAGTTAAACCAAGGGATTTCCTCTCTCTGAAGGCAAAAGAATCCTTGTAATGTGCTCAATCTTCTGTATTTTAGATCAACATTGTCATATCAATTTTCTTCAGTGCTAAGTCACATTTGCACATCTTTCTATGACCAGAAATGTTAATTAACATTAGATTTTTCTGACCTAAAGCCTATCATTTGCATCAAGGTGAGAATTTTTTTTTTCTGGTGGGGGGGGAAATGGACAGAATGACGCAAAAGCTACTTGAAAGATGAACAAAGCTTATTAGTTTCTCACACTTTGTGTGGATCTGCTAAATTGATTCTAGCTGTGAAACTGAAGGAGTGTAGAATCTGTTCAAAATCTCTATTACATGGAGACTTGGTACAAGAGGAAGTGTGAATCAACAGTGTGCTGCAGCTTAATGTATTTATCATTTTCCTCTCTTAACTAAAGCATAGAAATCCAGCTCGTCAGAGAGAATATAAACATTAACTCAATACCATTTTAGATTTTATATGATTATCCTAGTATCCAAGTCTCTCTCAGGAATTGGAAAGACAGTGCAATCTTATTTCTTCCTCCCCAACTAGCAGTAGGAAGAAACAACAACCACTTTACGTTTATTGTGTTCACGAAGGAAAGCTAATTCAAAGAGATGAACTGATGACCCAGGTCTAACTGAAGTCAATAGGAGTTGGGTCAGACCAACAAGTCTATTAAGAAAGTGTTTTAAACAGAAACACCCAGTGTTTGAGAAGGGAGAAGAAGGGGCATGTCTGTTTCAGCGTCTTAGGCCTCTGATGCTTATAATGACTACCCTAATGGCCAACACCCCAGGGACCTCCAAGGCATCCAAGGGTAAGTGTGAGCTACTCTTAAATCTTTTGATATCTCATTCTTATATTTCGTTCTGTAGAAGCAACAATTTCCAGTCCCTTCACAGCAGTAAAATTCACATAGAAATGCTTCACCAGTCCATGTGATGGGTTATCAGCTTATGTCCTTCCTTGCTAACTAATGTACCTATGAAAAGCAGCCACAACACTTCTGCTAGTGCCAGATAAATCACCAGATTAAGTTCCTATTTTATTACAGGTAACATACATGTGGCAAATTGGTAGCATCATATTTGAAAGCAATACTCCAAACATGTACATTATGTAACAGTGCTTCCTGCACTGACCAGGGTAATTACTAGCATTTTTTACAGCTACTATCAATTACATGGATGTTTGGGGGCATAGTCTATCTAATCCCAGGAAGAACTGTTATCTTCTGTTAATCAGACTTCTTAATGGGATGAAAGCCAGGATATCCTAAGAAGATTCTGTGCTCTTATTTTAGTCTTATAATTACATTAAGTTATATATAGCTGCATCAAGTGGAGTGTTTAACTTGAGCATTTTATGCTTTAGTAATTCATTTAATTATTTGCTCCAGAGTACAAGTAGCATAATACCATATTGATGTATCTGCAGGCATCAAGCTAAGACTGGAACCCCAAGAGCCTGACTTAAATCAATAAAAATAAGAGGAAATAATGGCAATGTTTCCATTCCAGATTTACTTCACCCCACTGTGCGTACTGGAGGTGGGTTAAGCCTCTTGGAGACCTTTTTGCTTTATTCTGCTGTTAATGCAGCTTGTAATTCACATTTTTACACACTTCTAAAAACAATAGAGCTACATAATGATGTACTTTCATTTCAAATGTATCTACTACCTCTTCTCCCATCTGGATAATAATGCAATATTGAATGAGAGTTATTCAGGTCACATTACATTTCTGCAAGGTCACTGCAATCCCAGAAAAGAGGTGAGAATGAATCAGTAAAAGGGATGGAAATGGCATAAACAAGAAACTTCATGGACAATTCCTTTCATATAAATAGATATCACCACTCTACTACATACAGAGCACACCACCTCAGTAACCATGACTAACCAGCCCGGTGATGGGGGCTCCTCATATAAAAGAGAAGAGGAGTTCGCAGGTAGCCAATTAATCCAGCTTTCTGGCCACTCTAGATTGCTGAGAAAGGGACCTGAATGTGGCCCAGGGTGTCTAGGAACTAAGGAGGAGCAAGCATTTATTATAAACATTTGAAATGGCACAAAATGTTAGCTCTGTTCAGCAAGCTGAGGATTTCTGAGCATCAATGGAAAAATAGCCATCTGACAAATATTAGCAAATGCACATGATAAAATGTGATGAGGGGGAGATTTCTACATCTCATAAAAACAATCCACCAATGCAAATGGATGATTTACATTCTCATCATGTCACACACCCATTTTGAAGCAATTCCTCACTTGGAGAACAATAGTTCCTAGCTAGCATCATCTGGAAAGCCCCTTGTTGCTAAAGTTCCACACATCAAAAGAAACAAAAATGAGAGAATTGCCCTTCTTCTTTTTCCTGCCTCCCTGCTTGTAACTATAAGTGTGCTGCCTATTCTTGATTGCTGCTGTTGCTGAGTAGGTTCAGGTTCTACGTATTAGGCATGGCTACACAAGATGTTTACTATGGAGCTGACTAATTAATCAGCTCCACGGTAAAGTCTTAGCATCTATATATGCGGCCCTATTAGGCTGCAGGAAACTAATAAATGCCGCCATAGGACAGTACTTGTAAACATAAGTACTATTCTACAGCGACATTATTGACTGTGCCACAACACATGTGTAGAAACTGATGGGGCTGGTTGGGACATGAGGATGCTTCAGTGCAGAGGCTGCTTGCTGGCTAGCCCCACACTGGAGCACCCTCATGCCCCAGCCAGCCCCTCCACAGCACGTTGAGCCAGGTCAGAGAAGCTCCCTGCTGGCAGGCTGATCCCCAGGGGTCCCTGCTAGCCAGGGCTGCTCCGACCCAGCTAAACATGCTACGGTTCCAGGTACACATGTAAACGAGGTACCCGGGAGCAATAAACTCCAGTGCAACTGCACCAGCATTTACTGCTTCACATGAATAGCATTTGTAGATGCACCCACTGACACCCATCTTCAAAGCACTTGTATTTGCAGCTAGTGCTATTTTCATCCCTCACCCAGTCAAAGCTGCTATTGTTCTTCTGATAGCACCATCACATTATGGGTAAGTGAATATCCACAATAAATACAAATATCAGATTCTCCCACAGCCTGTGAATGTGATCCTGCTTGTGTCCTCACTAACTTGGCCATGATAGGTCATATTTCAGCCTTGTCATCTGCAATGCAAATTTTCCCAAATATACACATTCCAAAAATAGCAACTCCCGGAGTTCAAAGAGATAAAAATGGGTATAACTGATCAAGTTCTTTTACGTGGGAGTTGAATTTGGTCTATAATACACTTGTGAAAATTGAAGAACTCACCACTTCTGACCTGGCAGTGCATGTGTGGATTGCAAAACTGAGTGAGGGTTCTAGAAAAGGAATAAAAAAAGAAAACTTGAGAAGTTGAAGCAAAGGAAGTGCAGCAAATAGAGATACTCATGGAAAAGCAGTTCTGTTGCTGGGAGGGAATTAGGCCTGAGTGGTGAGGCTGAGGACTGAGCTATCTGCATACATTATTCTCCAACAGTGCTACTGGAATTCTGCACCCATTCAATATTAAATTTGTACAAAAAGACCCCAGCCGTATCACTCCCATGTAGTCAGGATGCAAAGGAGCTAAACAGGATTGAAGACATAGAATTCCCAATAGTTTCTTGCAGATCAGTGTGAATTTTGGAAGATGAACAGATTTCAAGAGAATGAATTTTGCAGGTAGAAGAGCCTTCTAGTAGATGGACCCAAAAGAAACTCCACAAGTAGGACACTGTCTCCGCAGTCCTTTTCTGAGTCTTCTCACAAGAAGGACAACTGGAATGATCATTTTTATATTTAATTACTGTGTGATACCCCATCAAATCCACATAATGCATTCTTCTTCTTTTACTGTTATTGTTGCTTTGTTTGTGAACGTTCTACAGAAAATGATGTAGCTGGTTCTCTTTGTAAAACAATTTCAGGAAAGATGGATCTGAAAAGCAAAACGCCAGATCCAAACGCTACCAAATTCTGGGAAAAGTTCACATCCAAATTCAAATCTCAATTTTGCAACTCAGTCCCCCTCCTTCCCCTCACTTGTGAGATGCATTTTTACTTCTAGTTGCTAAGCAGCATTACAATAGTAATGATGTGGGCCGGCAATCGTTCCCATGATTTTATATATGATCTAAGCAGGAAAATATGTGCGTAGTTTGATGCTAATGGAAAATGACCTTACAAAGAGATTCCATCTATCCATACAGTATAATCAGTTGATTGATGCTCAGTAGGTAATAAAAAGTGGAATGTTCAATAGGTATCTGTTGGCATTTCAGAGTGGAGAAGGATATATATCACACATGATGATGCCTGAACACTTTTCCACTAGTGCATCAAAAGTTTTTGAAGAACGTTTTTCACTTAAAGTTTTCAATGTTACTAAATGTTTAGGACAAATTAAAAAGAAAATAAATGGAGCCAGGCTTTCACCCTTAAGTCAATGATAAAAATCCCATTGAGTTCAGAAGGACTATGATTTCACCCTGAGTTTCACATACAGGGATATTTAAGTAAAAATCCACCATTGTAGCCGCTTCATTTTTCTCCAGTTGTGGTGGGTGATAGAAATCTTCTGCAGGTTATGCAAAACCATTTTCATATACAAGCTGTGGCAGAAAAGCCACCATGGGTGCCCCTCTCCAGAAACCTCTCCCTGTGCCAGCCTGAGGGGCTGCTGGTGAATCCCTCAGGGCAGGGATTTCAAC
>JAGPOW010002202.1:16451927-16478816 GCA_030014935.1 Caiman crocodilus | reverse complement strand
AAAAAAAAAAAAGACTGACCCTCAAGGAGTCAGGCACGTGACCCAAAACTGAGAAAAGGCACAACCCTCTATCAGGACCCCTTGTGTACTTAGACATCTAAGTCAATGTTTCTCATAAAATATAGGGGGGGAGGTGCCACCATTATCCTTCTAAACCCAGTAGCTAGTGGTTGCAACACTTACCTGGGCTGAAGGAAAAACTGTTCAAATCTTCCTCTGCCTCAGGGGACTCAAATCCACACCTTACATTCTACAAGAGTGTCCTAAACCCCAGTGCAAGCTCTCTCAAATCTTCTCTATTGAAGCTGTTCAACCTGGCATGAAATAATGAAATATTCATTGGGTTAGACAGATCAGTGACTCCCTAGGATAGTGGGTAAGATGGAAAAGGAGAAGGATTAAGTCCAATTCCCACTCCAAAGAATCTTTGAGTATTTTATGTCAAGTGGAGCAGTTTCAATAGTAGAAACAGACTAAACTTAGAGCACCCTATATCCTGGTACACTCCTGGGGAGGTAGGAGAAGTGGGTTCAGGTCATCTCAGGCAGTGGATGGATTTGAACCTGGGTTTTCTACAGCCCAAATGAGTGCTCTAACCACTAGATCAGGGGTCGCTAATACTCAGCATGTGTGCTGGGTATGGCACATGAAGCCATTTTCCTCGGCACACATTTGTGTCAGGGAGGCAGCAGCTGTTTGCAGCCTCCCAGCTGCAGCTGGCCCCAGCTCTGGGTAGCTCAGAGGTGGGCAAAATATAGCCCATGGGCTGAATCCAGCCCTCAAGGCCATCCTATCTGGCCCACGGGGCCCCTAAAAAATTTAGAAAATTAATATTTATCTGTCTTTGGTTCCTGTAAGAAATGACAGGAACCAGGGGCAGTAGGACCCAGAAGTCTGGTGGGCTCCTGCAACATCAGGGCCCACCTGGCCATGCCCCCCCAGCTGGAAGCCCCAGCAAGGACCATGCAGCTGCACTGCATTGGAAACTCAGGTAAGAGGGCAGGGGAGGACCCTGGGCAGGGAAGGAGCCTGGGGAAAAGCAGGCCTTCCCCCACCCCATTGCCAGCATTCCCTGCTGCAGCCACTTGCAGCCCATGCGGGGCTGTCCAAAGCAGGCACAGGCAGCCCCAGGCGGGCTGCGAGCAGCTGCAGCGCAGGGTGCCAGCCACAGGGTGTGCGAAGGGCCGCTTTTCCCACACCCAGCACCATCTTGTAACCCACCCCCACTGCCAGCCTAGACCCTGCACCAGCTCCAGGCTCACCTGTCAGGGCTGCATATGGCGGCAGCAGCTGCAGCCCCCCACTTGCCGTGCCAGACAGTATGCTGCTGCTGCCCACCCAGAGCTCACATGCTGGGCACCACAGAGGCGGCGGTGGCAAACACTGCCCAGCATGGCAAGTGGCAGGGGCTGCAGTTGCTACCACCATGTGTGAACCTGGACCCGGTGCAGGGCCCAGGGTGCCAACAGGGGGGGTGTTACAATCTGGTGCTGAGCGTGGGAAAAGCCACCCCTCCCCCACCTTGTGGCACCCCACACTGCAGCCACTCGCAGTCATGTGGGGCTGCCTGTGCCTGCTCAGGACAGCCCCACGTGGTCTATGAGTAGCTGCAGCACAGAGTGCCAGCAATGGGGTGGGAAGGGGCCGCTTTTCCCCGTGCTCAGCACCGGCTCATTCCCTGCTGGGGAGCAGGGAAAAATTAAGGTTTCTCAAATAAACATAATTCTGAAACTTAACTTTTGCATAGCTGACTTTGCAGTCTTGTGTGTGTTATTTATTGATATCACAGATAAGGGTGTTGTGACAATTTGAAAAGTGATAGGTAATGACTAATATACAATATACACAGTATACCTACGATACACTCCATTATGTATACTACCCACTAAATCTCAAATAAACCTGGCAGAATATCTTGAAACTCAAATGAATCTCCCAAAATACTGACCTAATTCAACTTAGTATTTACAGCAGTTGCAAATAAGTTGCAAAATGGAAATAAAAAAAATCAATTCGGATAAATATCTATCAATACAAGCTATACACTGAGATGACTAATGGAATCAAGCATTTTTTCCACATTTGCTCTTAGTATTAAAAATGCTCTGCACCAAATATTGTCATTCCATGATCAAGCAAAAGTTCTTATTGTCTTGCTTGGAGTTACAGATATATATCAGAATACAGGTCAATAAAAAATAGAAGACCTCAGTTCTCTGTACACAGTTACGGTCATTTTCTGCTTTAGGCTTTGTCCTTGTAACCACACTGAAGTCTTTAAAATTGAATGTGTCCAGTTCCCACATCAATACAGATGTAAAGATCTTGATCAATAATTAATGTTACTGGCCTAACTGGCCTCAGATAAATCCAAAGCCCATTGATTTTGTTAGGAGTTATGCATGTGTACAAGTATATGATTGTGTCCATCTACCACACTTCTGGGTGCGGAGGTCCTAAGGACTGCAGTTGTACTGACCAGCAGACAGAACCTACTGAGCACATCTGTGCAGCATGGTGCTTAACTACCGTATGTGAAGACTTCTTGCACAATGTTGTACAAGGTAAAGGGTGGTTAGAGAGGTGAAACAAGGGGATCTACATCTTTGTGGCTCTAATAACCATAGCTTTCACAGAGTTCACTAACAGGAGTTATGACAGCCTCGTGGCATGTAGACCTACTTCTAGTCACTAACCTGGGAAACAGAGTGTAATTGAGGAGAGACAATTAGGGCCCAGGCACCTCCTTGCCTCACAGGAGTCACACTGATGATACTCCAGCTCAAGGCTGGGCCAAACTGAGCGCACAGTTGGGCAGTTATCATACTGCCCCCTTCGGGGCCACACACACACACCACCTCCCTCTCACTGGGGCCCCTACCAGCTCTTACCCGGGCTCTTGCATACTACCTATCCAGGCCACATTCACTCTTTGCTCTCCACCCCTCGGTCAGACCTGGCACAGTCTTCGGGCTTCTCACACCTGAACACGACTGAGCAATTGATCGACTATGGGCCTACTTCACTTCTGGACCCTCACCAGACTACTACTCCCCTCTCTCGGGTCATAACTCCACCCCTTACACTGGGGCCTGGTGTCTTCCACCCTGACAGGTTCAGGTGCTTCTCTCCCTTAAGTGTGCCTGACCTTCACTTGGCCCTTTCCTTAGGGCCCAGGTTCCTCCACCCCTTGGGCTCAGATGCTGTTCTTTGAGTATGACTAGCCCACCTCCAGGGTCCAACACCCCATGGGACTCAGGCACTTCTCCTAAGTTTACCTGCCTACCCCTCTCCCCCACAACTCTATTTAACCCACCCACCTCTGTAACCTATCCCAGCAGGGTACAGTTTCAGGTCATGTGCAGGAGCAATGAGGCCTCCTCATTCCCCAAAGCCTCTCCCTTACCTCCAAGTTGTTCCTGGAGCCGGAGCCCAGCAGGGAGATGTTTCTTCCCTGCTAGCTGGTCTCAAACTGCTCTCTATTCTCTCAGAGCTGGGCCCTAAAGTAGCTGCCCTCATCAGCCACCTGGCAGCTCCCTTCTCCAGCCCTTAAGCTGACTATAACAGGGTCTGTGGCTGGAGCCCTGTTACTTGGATGCACATCTGGACGCCGTTAGTGATGACACCGTCAGGTGGGGAGAATTCTCCACCTAGCTCAAGACTGGCCAATGGACTAAAGATCCCAGAAATAGAAGCAGAAGCAAGACCTGGGGAGATGCCTTCGGGGATTGGAAGACCAGCAGGATGGCAGGGAACGGATACTTACCCAAAGACATAGCCTCAGCAGTGAGTCCAGAGGAGCCAAGACTTCATGATGCGGTCTGGTGGGAACCCTGTGACCAAAGGAGGGTCTCAGCTTGGGAGAGACCAGCACTGGCTGCGAGCAACAGCTGGAGATGCTCCCAACTCCAAGCAGTGGAGTAGGAAACAAGACGTGATGAGTGCAGCCGCTTACGGGTCAATTACCAGCAGGAAGTCGCAATGCAAGTTGAAAAGAAACAAAAGGTGGGGGAATTCCTGAGAATAAGGGAGGCTGAGCCCAGACTGTACCGGCCAGCCCAGCAAACTTAGAAGGATACCTGAGGAAAGGGGCTGCCCTGGCAGAGATGCCAGCGACAGGGCAAAGATACAGTAACAGTGCCTCACTAATGAGTTAATTAGTGACGCAGAGTGCCAGTGGCTACTTACCTTGAAGTTCTCAGGGGCAGGGAATCATCCCTGGAGCTCATGACCAGTTTTGGGAGAAGGTTAATGAGGCTGTTACCTGCAACTCAAGCTGCTGTAAAAGAAAAGGGAATTAAAAATCAGTGGAGTGACTTGACGTGTTTGGGGAAGTTATTCCACGAATACCGACAGTAACACTATACCAATCTCCTTCCTCCCCACACAAGATCAAACTTGTGGCAGGTGAATACAAGAGGAAATGGGCAGTATTGCACAATTCCAGCAACAGTGACAGACACCCAAAAGGATGCTCTGTCAGCTTCACTGAATGTGTTTTATTTCAAAACGCGCCACTGCCATTTTTAAAGGACAGAGACACGGTAAGCCACTGATACACGTCACACAGAAGGCTGCAGGAGCACTTCAAGTTCTGTGCTTCAGCACACCTGATTAATCGAATCTGCTCCAATGTGAATTTCCATCAGGTCTCAGCAGGCTCTGCGCACATGTACAGGAGGCCCTATGTGCTGCTGCCCAGGACACAAACCTGCTCTGCTGTGCTTCTGCTGAGAAGTGGTCCTTTCCTACACAACTCCACTAAGAGCCACTAGTGTAGAACAAGCTATATATTCAGTCACTGAGGCAGAACTGAATCCTATAGGTACACAGTGAAGAAATACTAACCCAAGTAAAAACCTTATCATTACAAATCAACTAAGGTACATACTGGGCACATCTACACAAAACACTTAATGCAAAGCAACCTAACAATACTGCACAGTAGCATGCCAGACAAAAACCATGCCAATATGCTACTGCATAATAGCATTAGTTACTGCGCAGTAAGCATCACAAAAAAAATGTGCACCAGCACTACTGCACAGTAACTACAGTTACTGTGCATTTAGTTAGTACTTCATTAGGCAAGTAACTACTATGAATTAATAAATGTGTAGATGCATTCACAGATTCTCAGTTTCAAAACTTGGATTTGTATAAAACTGTGACAGGATGGCACCCAATGGCTGCTGCAATCCTGTCTGTCCAACTTCCCAGGGAGCTCCAACCTACCCTGCTTCCTCATCTGCCACACCTCAATGTTAAAAGGTAATAAGAGGAAGCTGCCCTTAGAGGCTGGTGAGCCTAGGGTGCTTGCACCTACTCTGGGCTCAGCCCGGCAGAGCAAACCAGGCCAGATGAGCTGGAATCCATATGCACAGCCCCACCCCAGGCTGCCCCACGCCTGCTCTGGACTTCCTCGCCCACACTCTGCAGCGGCAGCAGTGGCACCTGGGCAGAAGCTGCTGCTCTGCATGGAGGAAAACCCTCCCCTTCAATGCTGCTGGACTCTTCCTGCTGCAGCCACCTGGATCCCGCACCTGGGCTGTCCTGCAGCTCCTCTGCACTGCCCCCCTGCCCTGCTGGGCAGGACAGAGGCAGCAGCAGAGAGGAGCAGCAGGGCAGATCAGGCATGGACTTTGGGCAGCTGCACCAAGAAGGGCCAGGCATCATCGAGGCTGTGCATGCAGGTCCCCACCAGTAGCAGTGGCAGCCAGAAGGAGCCACCACCACCACTTGACCTGCCTCATAAGGTAGGATGAGCTGGGGGCTGGGATGGGGCTGTGCATTGTTGGCACATGGGCTCCCTGCTCCTGTAAGGATGGTGGGGTGCTGACCGGCTTGTAACAGCTCCCTAGAACTACTTACATGGCCCACAAGCCCAAATAATTGCTCACCCCATTTTTAAAGGGACAGGAGCCCTCTGGCTCCCTGCTATAGTCCCCTCTCCTCCTCTTCCATTGTACCTAAGTAACAGGGTTTACTTCCCCAGTTACAGGAACATATCTCCATTCTTTCTGCATAGCACCTACTGGCCATTTTCAGAGCAAGACATGAAAATTGTTCTTAGCAAACCCCAAACTAAAATTCATTAGGTTTTGTAACAATCTTCAGACAAGACAGATTTGCTGAGACTCATTAGGGTTTGAGATATTTTTCCCCAGTTGCAGGCAAGCCTGAACTATAGATGTGATTTTCATGTAAACCCAGGTGAAGTGCTGTGTTTGTCTTTTACAGGCAGTGAAAGAGGAACATAGAAAGTGAAATCCTGCATATATCAAGCCTGAAGAAAATGTCTGATGAAGCCATGAAAAGCAAAAAATTGCTGTACTTCATATAAATCTAACTACTTTTGGAGCTCTTTACAACATTCAAAATTAATGCAGCTGGATCAGTCTACTGGATCAGTTCTTAATATTTTTAATGTTGTTACCAAAAAATAAAAATGGATTGCTGTCATGCATTAGCAGTTTCTAAGTATTTTAACAGTTAAATGATGAGAGATATAGGATGCAATAGTATTTGTTATCATTAATAATATTAATGTAATTTTCACTGAACATTTTTCTAGTGATCCTCAATTAGAGTAAAGATGCATAAAGAGCATATTTCATTAGCTATAAGTTTTTCTATGGTCAAAAGTATTTATCATTACCAGCCTCAATCAAAGGATTTATGAAATTTTTGTCAACTTTTACAAGTAGAAGATGATATAATAACTTGCCCTACTATTTATTTGCTTCCACTTTTAAAATAAGAGGTAAAAATAGCTGAGCTGGAAAGTATGCCGAGTCTTTTGAAGATAGCCACTAGAGATTATCTTTTAATTTGTATGTGTGCAGTGCTCAACACAAAAGGGGTGCTGATCCCTGACTGGGATTTCAGGGTACTATCATATTACAAATAATAATAATAATGTTAATATCCAAACAGCTGAAAGTAATGTGAGCTGCAATGTGGGTAACTCACATTTATCTGCAGAGCTGCAAATATCCCTTCAAGCAAAAACAAATTTATCCTCTTGGAACAAAGCATACATATTGTTAGACAGCTAATACCCCACTTGACAAATTACAAAACAAAGAATAAGGAGTACATATTTATTCTAAATCTTATATTGCTGGCATGGCTTAGACGGCAGCACTTAAAACCTCAGCCGACTAGAAGTCTAGTAAGTTAACTTCCTCACACAGATTTGAGCTTTCTACTCAATGCTGGTTTGTAATAGAAAGTTAAATCTCCCAAGACACTTTGGAGTTAATACCATAAACATTCTAACAAATTTACTTCCTCAAGGAGAAAAAAAAATGAAAGCTATGTGCAAACAACAAAATAGCTGCTCCATTTACTTACTGCCAGTATCTATCTTGCTACTTTGTAAAGCATTTTGAGAAAACCTTGGATATGAAGGGGATTACGTAAACTCCTATTTGATTTTATTGTGCATAGCTTGTTTGCCATCTAGCGGAGAGGAGAGAGAAAATAAATCAAGAAAGATCTATGCTTCTGGGGATGCTAGTTTAACAGGGTAGAATTGCCAACAAAACAGCATGTGCAGTAGTAGAGACAGCAGCCACAAGTCTGCCCTGCCACCATGTGTCAGGCCCGGGCAAGTGAAAAATTTGAAGAATGTTTTATGCACATCCATACAGTACTGGTATCTTGTAGGTAAATGCACTCTCATTTTCTTCCTGTCTGAAAAAAATGGAGAAATCAGCAACTTACCATGTTTCCTTTACTTAATCTTCATAATCCACTACATGGGAGAACACTGAGGCATCACCAATAAAATGCCCAAAAGCTGAGTGAGACAGACTAAAGAGTCTCTAGACCAAAAAAGAAAAATTATGATTTCTGAGCTACAAAGTCACAGAAGCACCAACCCATTTAAAAGATATGTGGGAAGAAATACTAAAAATATTCATAACATACTGTTCAAAAGCTTAGAAAAAGAAAAAATAGTTTTAAGAAAGTAGTCTAGATGAAAAAACATAAAAAACAATCAAATTGACAGTGTCTCTTCAACTTCTAATTTGAAGAATTCTATACTGGCAATAACTATTAGCTATCATTTCATATTATAAATTAACATGATTTGCACATTTTTTTCCTTAATTGAGCTAAATCTCTACTAATGACCATAGAGAATGAAATAGGCCACAGCTGTCTCTATCATGCATATGCAATAGGTGCTTAGCAGCTATTTATGTAATTACTAACAGTCAAATTTAGCTGTGTAAAAGACATGTGAAAGATTTAATGATGATCTGAAATTAATGGATCATTACAGAATGTGTAAATAGTTTTTCAAATGTATATTCATATATACAATTGGCATAGGGTGCTTTCAGAAAATAGGCATGAAACTTAACAAGTTTATAGGAACTCCATAAATATCTCTAGCAGAGTAGAATCAAATTATTTTTGAAGACATGGATACTAGCATTGGCTCATTACGCTGCCAAAACCATGGCATGCAGAGAGAGGCATAAGGAAGCTTTCGCAGATGCTCTTGCAACATCTGTGACAAAGTATCTCTACAGCCAGCCTGTTGAAATTTACCAAGTTCAGGGGGACTTCTCTAAATATATATACAGTAATACAAAAAGGCTCTGGCCATGTCAGGAAGTAAATGGTAGAGTTAATTACAGTTCATTCCCTTGATCCAGATCCTATATTGGATGTGAAAGACACTTTTGCACATGTAAAAGGCTAGAGGGCATGAAGAGAGGCAGGAGCAAAGGGTTAGGGGAAAGCTTCTTTCTATATAAGGTAGAGTGTTTGAATTCTAATACCAGGGTATGCATCAAGCTTGGAAGAGTCCTGTTGTAGAGGAGCAAGTTGGTTAGGAAAGTAGTAGAAAGCTGAGAAGACAATTAAGCTGCAAACCAAGTGAGAAACAATAACGTCTCTTAATATACTGTAATGAGCTTCCTTCTCCTGTCAGCTGAGTTGCAGTGGTTTCAGTTTAAAAGATAGGCTGAAGGAAAAGGACTGAAACTGTATTCTTTTGCTTAGGGGTGGTACTTATTAAATTTAGGGGAAGCAGGTGCTCCTTTCTTCAGGATCTAGGTGCACAGTGGTGTTTCAGCTTTTGACCCCACAAGCTTGATGGGAAGTGCAAGGCCAGTCTCCAGGCTGGACTGAGTCCCACATGCCAGGATCAGGCCCCACATACCGAGATAGGACCTGGTACTGGGGCCTGATGTTGCCTCTGCTTGGCCCCAGATGCCTGGATAGGACTGGGCCCTGGAGCCCAGCACCATGTGCCAGGATTGGACCCTGAGGCCTGGTGCTGCCACTCGATGCTGAGATTTGGCTCCTGGAAGCCCACACTACCCCCATTCAGCCCCACACACCAGGATCAAGCACCTGGTCTAGTGCACAAGGCCCCGGATCCCCCCCCCCCCCCCCGATCTCAAAAGTTGACAGAAGGAGAGTGGTGCTACTACTGGCCCACAGTCAAACTTCTGGATCTGTGGGGAGCCCCATGGGCCAGACATGGCCTATGGGCCAGGGGCTGGGCACCCTTGTGTAAGACTTTTAGAAAAAATGGTCTGGTCTTATTCCTTCTGAAACCCCAATGTTACAACATGATTTTACACCGTGTTTATAAATATTGCATAAAGATTCCAAATAAGAAAATTATTTTCATAAAACAATCTCTGACTCTGAATTCTTTAATCTAGCTGATATTTGGGGCCTGATTATCAGCAGGCCATAGAACCTATAACTCCAACTTAAATCAGTAGGAGCTGGGAGCTTTCAACATTTCTAAAAATCAGGCCAAAGGTATGTGAATGTGGGCACTCAGAAACTGTTACTCAAAATCAGAAGCCGCTTTTGAAAAATATTCCTCAAATGAACAAGGGAATGGAACTGCCTGTTCAAATATTTGTATGAAGGGAATAGTCATAAAGGCAGTGGCTCTCAATCGTCTCAGCCCCAACATATCCCTTGTTAGAATTAAGGCACCTCTCAAAAAATGCCAGCTCTTAGTTTTCATTTGTTTTTTTGACTACAGAAAAATAATAAAGCAATTCTTCTGTTGCATGGAACTCAGAAAGACCATAACAGGTCAGAATGCTTTTAACACAATGCCTTCCCATTTGAAATCTCTGAGTTTTCCTTATAAATCGTTTGTACATCTAACCATGCTACTATTGCATAGCAAGCTACAGCATCTTTGAAAGACTTTCCAGGCAACCTGGTGGAGAATCACTGCATTAAAGACTTGATTCTGCAAGTAGGGAACATTTTGCCCTGATCTAACAAAAAGCACTTCTATCCATGCCTAATATTAAGTCCCACATGACAACTCACAAAAAGTACCTTGCAAACAGTACTTATTCTTACTTAATTTGCTGCAAATCAGGATTAACTCCAATACATAGAACCATAGAAAATTAGGGTTAAAAGAGACCTCAGGAGGTCATGTAGTCCAACCTCCTGCTCAAAGCAGGATCATCCCCCACTATATCATCCCTGGCAGGGCTTTGCCTACCCAGGTCTTAAAAATTTCTAAGGACAGAGATTTCACAACATCTCTGGGTAGCCTGTTCCAGTGCTTTACTACCCTCCTAGTAACAAAGATTTTCCTAATATCTAACCTAAACTCTCCTTGCTGTAACTTGTCAAAGGGCATCACTGACGTAAAACTAGGGTGAAATCTAAAGGCCAACATTATTGCTATAACAAAGCTCTACTGTCAAGTTCAGCTGATGACTTCTGAAAAGACCCTGCTGTGTAAATTTGGGATTTTCTGACACATAGCCTGTAAATATACAATTAAAGCAGGCTGTCAGATTTCAGGTAAGGGTTTTTATGTTGTTCCCTAAAACACAAGGAGAATTAACTTAATCAGAACAATGCTTCAGTGTATTATAAAGGCCACAGGTATTTATAGTACCTCAAAATAGAACAGAAGGATATTGTCAACTTTTCAAATGTTATATATACAAATAATGTTCATAAGACCTGAGATAAAATTTTCCTCACCACTGTGCAAGAAAAGGAAAATAGCATGTAAGAACTGTTAACACCTAATATTAAAAATATATTTTTCCAATAGAAAGTAACATAAAACATGTTGGTCTTGTAAGTTGTTACTATACTCTCAACAAGATTCTAAGTACCTGGAATAAACATGGTTTAGTGTTTCTGTTGCTAAGATTGTACAACTTTAACTGAGAGAACATTTCAACAATCCAAAATATTTATTACCATTTATTCTTACTTTGTGCATTAATGGATTAACAGAAATATTGTTATCCAATCTAAGAGTTCTCCCCTACCAGCTATTTTTCCTATGTAGGTATTCCTTACCTTTAAAAAGGTTTTGATCCTTTTTGACCTCTGTAAATTGTGTTGTTTATTTTGTTACAGCACTACCTTCATTCCTCTTCTTTTTATCATTCTGAAAATATTTTTTAAAAAGAAAGTAAGTTAGATTTTTATCTTCGTCAAAAATTATAAATTCAAGCAGAAAAAACCCAAACAAACAATTATATGAAGACTACAGACACTACAGTGATGACCGCAATGCAAGACCAGTGTAAAAGACCAACTTCAATAAGGTCTCTAAAAATGTAGTGGGGACTTTGTAGAAATGAATATACTGAATAAACATCTAAAGTTTTGAGCCATGGTGCCCAAAGCTAGCACTTTGCTCTCTGTGGCATTCATTGACATTTTTAATCACTGAACTACAATGCAATCTAGTGGTGAATGTAAGAACAGAACAGCCAAAGGGAATGCTTTACTATTTGACTGCATTTCATCTGGATAGTAGTGCCTTCATTATTCAACAGACTTATTGAGGTTGCACTTGAAATCATAACATTTTAAAAGCCCATGCCACACGTAAATATAAAAGCACATATTCTTATTCTAATTCTGCCCACATAAATTATCCTTGCAGTTCCTTTTGGCCATAGTATACTGTATTGAATATCCTAAACTGCTGTATAGTGTAGCTGTCAGATGTGGATTGCTATCTTTTATGCTAAAAGTAGTTGCACTTCAGGCTTTAAAACCCCTGCACTGTCACAGTAGTGTAAATGGACTTTAGCATAAATTAGTACTGCTAAATGTAAATACCAGGGCTCTATCATACCAGTCAGCTAAAGGTTCACACTGGCCCCTCTATAGCTCCAAAATCCATAGGAACAGCATGGCAAGACTATTCTACACTCTTTTAGGTGATCTAGCACATTTCCTGAAATGTACCTGCTGACCAGTATGAGGGAAGGAACCCATGGCCTCTTCTCCTCTACAGCTTTCTTTGGATGTCTTGCTCTCAAAGATTGGTGGCTTGTGATTTCTTGCCGTGGAGAGATGCTAAGTAGGGTGTCTTTTAATTGTTTAAGCTACCTTGATGATCAGTAGAGTATCTGGGCAGAATTTGATTCTCCAGTTGTAAAATAGTTTGGAATCTAGATGAAACATATTAAGAGACAGAAACAAGCATCCTGATTCTTTATCCCTTATTTGCACAAATAGCCTTATTAAGTTTAATTGGACTAAGTACCACTCAGTATGGATAAAAACTGCTGGATTGGATCTCAGGTTATTAATTACCAGGAGATTCCTATAGTAATCAATTTACTTTCCCATCAGTCATATAGTAAATAACAGTGGTTTTTTAATAGAGGAGGATATGTCCCAAACGCCTTCCTCTGTTCCTGCCAACTTTAGTTGCGTTCAAGATAGTGCCATCACAGCTATATTTTTCCCAAGCCGGAAGAGCATAGATTTAAAAACACAAACACCTTGCCATGCTTGAACACAATTCATTTTACAACTACTGAAACCTGATAACAGCCTTCTCCCGGGTTAGAGTCCGACATTTGCATTTCTGTTCTAAGTCCAGTTTTCATTACATGCCTTTTGAGATCTCTCACAACAAACTGAAAGAGAAAAAAGGCAACTTAGGAGAAGGAAACCCAACACTTATGGAAGTAGAAATAAGAAACCTTTTAACAAGTTTACTTTAATTCAAATAAGACCTTAGATTTGAAGACAAATGCTCTCCCAATAGGAAGACTTTTTACTGAATGGCAATAGTGACTGAGGAGAGGCTTACAATGGGTCAGAGCATGTAGCTTGAGTAAGCATTGTGGGCCTAAGGAAAGAGTCTCAAGATCAAGAAAGGTACTCTCAATTCACATTGCCCCTTATTCAGGGAGGAGCAGAATGTGACCTGGGGACTGGATGTGGTCTGCGGGGCCCCTAAAAAAATTTAGAAAATTAATATTAATCTGCCCTGGGCTGCCTGTCTTGCAGCCCCCAACAGCTTGCCAAAACTCAGTAAGTGGTCCTCCACCCAAAATAATTGCCTGTCCCTGTTTGGAAGAAGTCCTGAATTTAAAGCAGGATGGTGAGTTTTGCCAGTATGGTAATGCATCCGTCAGAAGAAAGAAGAAGAAGGAAATGGAAACTGTTAAGAGACATTCAGTTAAAGAAGTGACGGGATCTGATGCGTGAGCCCAAAAATTACACCACCAGTTATGCCACATGTGTACTGCAGGACCTGTGATTTTGGGAATCAGATATCAGACTCCAGTTGCGCCCTACTTGCCATGATCCTGGGCTCCGTCTGCAACAGCAAAGGTGCCTTATGATCAGTTGTCAGCTGGTTGTGGGAACCCAAAGGACTAGCTTGAGACCCTGGAGTCATCTGACAATCAGCTGATGGTTACCTAGCAGAGACTACACTGAGGTCCATGCTTCAGTGTGGTCCCAATCCTGCCAGGGCTCATCAGCTGGCAACGACTGCACTGGGGGCCATTTGGGCCCAAGTTCATTTTAAGATGCAATGAAACCAGCCACAAAATGATTACAGTGCAACGTCTGCCAGGGTTTCATAGCCAGCTCTTCCAGGAGCGTCCGGCAGCACAGCTCCGGGATGACTATGCTCACAGACACCAGCCAGGGACCTGCCCCATGGACTAGATCGGCAGTTCCCAACCTTTTTTTCCATGCCCCACTGGTGGAAGCGGAGCGTGGCAGTGGTCCGGGGGCAGGGGAGCTCTCAGCACACAGTACGGCTCCCATTTTCTGTGTGGCACTGCCAGCATTGCCCCGTGAGCCTCATTCGGGTCACGACCTGGGGTTGGGAACCACTGGACTAGATAAAGCAAAAGGGCTGCTAGTTATGGCACCTACATTATTACTGCCTAGCCTGGCTCACGGCTCAAGTAGACTCGTTCCTTTCATAGTTGTTGTTAGGAGCTGGAAAGGACCTTACAAGATCATCAGGCCCAGCCTCCCAAGTAGGCATGATCGGGCACGGGGGAACCCCCTCCCTGCACGGCATGGTTGAAATACGCACCCCAAGGATGGTCCCGTTGTCCTCTATGCTCTACGGATACAAAACCGGGCACCTCTACATCCCCTGTTTTTCTCTTCAAGGGAAAAACAGAGGCCATAACGGCGTCAGGTTTCATATCCACAGAGGACAACGGGACTGTCCTCTACGATGGCCGCCCGAGGATCAGGACATGTTGAGGAGAAAAACAGCGGCCATAAAGGCGCCGGGTTTCGTTATCCGCAGAGGACAACGAGCCCCTTTCTGAGGATCGCAGCCCGCTGGTCCAGACCCTCCACTTGTCAAGAAGTTTCTCCTTCCTTGCTGTGCAGATACCGACTCCGATCTGCCGAGCCGGCGGTTACCAAAGCGCGCGCCCGCCCGCCCCTGAGGCCCGGCCCCTGAGGCCCTGCAGAAGCGGCGGGCAGCGCCCGCCCGCCCGCGGCCCACGGCTGAGGGGACGCCCCGCCCCCGCGAGGCGCCGAGCGCAGGCCCCGCCCCGGGGCGGCCCGTCCGTCTGTCTGTGGGTCCGGGCCGGCCGGTTTCACAAGTTTGACAGTTTGGGCGAGGGCAGCAGCGCGGGGTCGGTAGCGCTGCCGCCATGTCCCGGGCGCCCGAGGAGGTGAGCCGCCTCACCGAGAGCACCTACAAGGTGAGTTTGGCCCCGTGTAGACATCCCCTCCCCCGGCCGTGCTGGGACAGCCCCGGGACCGCGGCTCGCACGAGCAGAGAGCGGCTGGCAGCCCCCCAACCCCGCGAGCAAGGGTGTGTTAGTCCTGGTCCTGCCCGGCGAGACGAGGAGAAGCTGGTTTTTTCCACGGGTTTGAAAACTTTTCCTGGATGTGTACTCATCGTCGATCCCCCCGGGCAGCGAGCGGCGTGTCGGGCTCTTCGGGGAGACGCGGTGTCTTTTATTCGTGAGGGGGAAAGTCTTTAGGAAGCTTTCGGGCGCCTGAAGCGTTTTAAATTCATTTTTGGTTTGTTCCTCTTACCACTGGCAAGTCACCCAGCTGATTTGGTGTCGTGTTGTGTCGGCTTAAAAAAAAAACAACAAGTAATTTGGACAAAGTATGGACTCCGGGGAGGAGTATCAGGTTATTTGTGTGTAAACAGAGACAAGGCGAGCTAGACAAATTGCAGAAGAGCCAGCGTCTGACACAGGGTCTTGTGTATATGACCTAACAGTTCCTATCAGGGTCAAATCAGCAAACCCTTTAGTCAGACAAGAAGTCCTATTGCTAATAGGGTTACTGCCTTTGAGTCAGGGTTTCCAGGAGGGACGTGCGGATGAGTAGTGGTTGGATGGTTGGTTGTAGCCATGTTGGTCTAAGGACAGAGGCAGGCAAGGATCCTCGGGGTAGGTGAGAGAGCTTTTATTAAACCGACTGAGTAGGTCTACAGGGTCGGTCTAATACAAGATCTCCCATCCACTCCAAGAGCCATGCCTGCAAAGGTTATTTGTGATATTTTCCTGACGGTACTGGAAAAAACAGCGGTGACTGTTCAACTCCCCAACTTCACACACACATCTTGGAAATTAAGCGTGAAAAGAAGGAAAGAAAATAAAAACCCTTTAACAGTGATCAGACAACATGTAAATATATTTTAGTGGCTTTCCACTAGTATCAGCCCTCTAAATACAATTTTTAAAATCTGCTCAGTTTTTAAAAACTATTGTTGTTTGTGTGCACGTGTATGTCACGTTAACAAATACTCTTGTAAAGCGGTGACCAGAATTGACGCCACTAGCAAAAGCCAGACAATACAAACTTAACATTGATCCTGTGATAAAAGGTCTTGTACTTTGGTATCTTGAGAGGTTTAGTATGTTTGTGGCATCTTATCCTATTAGGTCTAACAGGCCTGGGAATGAGTTCCTGCTGTGCCATCACTGTGATTAAGGGTTGAAACTTATCTAGACGTGGCGCCTAAGAGCTGTTTGAATATACTGAGTATTGTGATTTGTTTGGGGTCATTTTTTAAGTCTGTGTGTGTCTGCAGTGCAGACTGCAGTATGTAGGTACCCAAGTTAGCTTTAAATAAAAGAGCGGTGGTTCTGGGATTTTGGAGCTCCGCACAGGTGAAGTTACTTCTGAGTAAGACAGGGAATGTTAATTTGTGGGGCCCCATGCACTCCAGGCTAGAGAGCAATTGGTACCCGAGCAGTAGGCGCTCTCTCTCACTATGCTGCTGTGACAGATCACAAGTAAGCATGGCAGTGAAGTACTAGTCTCAAAGACTTCACTGAAGTCAGCAGTTGCAGTATTTGTATTCCCCAATCTGTAAGAAGAAGTGCTACTTCTGGAGGAGCCAGTTTAGTGTAGCATAATGATGGGTTAAAACTGACATGGGACTTGAAAGCTTAATACTGGTCCTCTGTCTTAAAAGATATACAACTTGAGGGCAACTTGGAAAATAGAAAGGGAGGAGCAATGTTTCCTTTACTCAGTTGCTTCCTTCTCCACCCTCCCTGCAGTTCAACATCAGTATCTATGTGCAAGATGTCCTTACCTATATATTTATACACATTGTGTGAGGCTTTTAAATATACTTATGCAAAATAAACACCCCAAAACAATTCCATTAACATTATTACTACAATACCATCCTAAAATAAAAAAGCTCAAAACACTCTGGGACTAAGTACAGATAGTCCAAAAGCCTAAGGCTGAATCAATTCAATCTTTACAGGTTAATCTAAGTTGTGTTTATTGGACTGATAAACAAGTGAAAGGATATTCACTTTTGGTTCCAGAAATTCAGCCATGTGTCTGCTGTGGCCCAGGTCAAAACCTGGAGGGTGTGGGGAGGCACAAAGCATGCTAGGGTGCTGAGTTAACTTGAATCTGGAGGAGATCTGGGACAGAAGTTCAATAAACCAATCTGACCTATATCCTTCAAGTCTGATACTGCATCCATCCAAATTTATCTTAAACCAGTTTCTGCCCTTTTGGAAGTGGTTTATGTGCACTGAGCTTCTGTAGTGTTACATATTTAAATTGGTTTATGTGTAATTTCTGTCCCTAGCCCTGGAATTAAGATTTAACCTTGCTCTCTTGTCCTTTAATATTACATGGGTTTTGAGTACATAATGCATTGGCATGTGCAGAATGCAACATAAGGGTGTGAAAGCTCATGACTCAAGGGAGATACAACCTTCCTCTTAGGGTAACTGTCAGCAATTCTGTAGCTAACTCACTGGTATGACATTACCCCACCCTTGGAATTCACCGGTGATGCTGCACCCACAAATCAGTAGGTTTTGCAATGAGAGTAGGCAGCATTGTGTGAAACCAGGTAGACTGTCACTTGTTGGAACACCAAAACAGTTAATGTGACTCCATTCAAGCAATAATATAGGGGGAAAAATGGTAAATATATTATCTGATCATGTTTCACAAAATTAAAATTTAAGTAAATCAAAAGCCCCAGACAGTTGAATTATGCTCCTGTCATTCCAGTTCTGCGTTGTAGTGGTTTCACAAATTATTCACACTTTGCTCTTGTAGTTTGAAGTTTCCAGAAATCTTGATAAGAATGCTAACCCTATAACAGGGGTGAGCAACATTTTTGGGCAGAGGGCTGAAAATACCCACAACCTTGACTTGTAAGAGGTTGTCGTGCCAGGGGCAGATGGCAGGCGAGCTGCAAGAGGTCCGATCTTTCTTGTGGCAGCATGGTCCCCGCCCTTTCCCTGGTGTCTCCTTAGAGGCATGCATACTAAGCACAGTGCCTTCATGTGCTACACTCTGGCATATGTCCTGGGGGTTGCCTACCCCCGCTTGTGAGGTGTCACTATTACATATCCTAGATTCAAAACTAAATGCTGTCCTAAAATCTATTGCAGTCATTCTAAATGAAAATTTTTAAAGGTTTTTGAAATATCCTGAATATTACATGGACTACTAGGCTCTGTTTGGTAAATGGCCATACACTGGAGTTCTTTTTGGTTGATCCTAATGTTGCAATATAAAAATAATGTATACTTAAATATGCTTAATTAAAATAATAAAAACAGCTGGTTTTATATTTCCTATTTAAAAATGCCGTAGAATTAGGTTAATTGCCAGTCATGTTCACTTTTAAAACAAAGTAAAATTGCCCTCAGATTCAGAAGTGTGTAACAGTTAAATAATTGTTTTACATTACTGAAATATACATTGAACTCTTATAGCAGGAGCCAAATTTTACCTTACTATAAAACAATGCATGTTTTTTGCCTTTGTTGGCATTGTGTCTACTTAAAACTTCGCTTGGATCTAGAATTTCCTCCTGGATCATAGGATCATAATCTGAAAATGTTTACTGTTGAAACACACTGACGAATGAAATGTTTCTCCTTTAAAAAGTAAAAGGTCGGCAAGCTGTCAGGTAATTAGTCACAAGAGCTAATCTGATTTGAATAAACACTAGTAGGTTTCTGGTTTTCCACTTTGTTAAACCTGTTTTACACCAATGTAACTCTCTTAATACTTGTGGAGTTGCAACAGCATAAAATGGGTTTAGGGCTTGATCTTCTATCCATGGAAGCCAATAGTAGACTCTCCAAAGCTAAAAAAACAATAGTATGATCATGCACAAACTAGCACAGAAAAATATTTTTTTTTATATAGGGCTTTCCCTATTTAAATAATATTAACTAAAGAAATGTCAGGAAGACTTTTTTAACATAATGTTGAATACCATAACATTGTATTAAGTGCAATTTTTGTCCTTCTGAATACAAACCAATATATGTGATCAGTTTAATATGAAGTTATTATAAACTGTACTAAGGTATAATTAACTTTTGCCCAAATAAATATCAGTAAGCAAAGTAATATGAATAGTATTAATTTGAAAAGGTAAAAGTTTAACACAGAAAAACACACATGCGGTATATTTAGATGTGGATCAGTAATCTGTCAATTATTTTTGAATGGAGTGTTTGCAGGATGTAAAGCAGCAGGGTTTCTGTGTGTTGTTTAGCTGTGTCCATACCTGCTGAGCTATTGTTCTGAAGAGGTGTGTTTTGGGAATAAAAAAAAGCAGAGAATTTACAGGAAAGAATTCCAGCAATGGCCCTAATTTGTGTACAAGGTTAAAATTGCTTATACTGTAATAGAAGCAGGAACTGCAGAGTGTACATACAGAGAGAACAAGTGGGAGTACAAGATTCATTGCTTTTTAATTCCAGTTTCTTGCTTCCAGCCTAATCTGCTTCCAATGATCGTACTTACAAATTGAAGACACTAAACATTTCAATAGACTCTTATGTGACAGTTTAATTGCTTCATGAATGACCAAATTATGTTTCTCTTAAACTCTGTCAATCAGGTTGCTTTGGCTTTTTAAAGTCTTTTACATAAAAAGAACATTCTTGTCTGTTTTCCCATTTTCCATTCAACCAAACAATCAAAGCTATATGATCCGATATACTGTTCTCTTCTAGTTGCGTATTTTATTTATGAGGCAGTGTGATACCAGAGTATAGGATACTAGGCAGACAGGAAAGCTATATTATGCTCTGGGCTCTAGCACTGATGTGCTGTGTGATTACAGGCAAGTCATTTCATTTGTCTGTGCCTTTGTTTCCTTTCCAACTCTGTTTGCCATGCCTATTTAGATTAAACTCTTCAAAGCAAGGGTTGTTTCTTATTATATGTTTTGAACTGTGTTTTTTAGGAAGATGGAGCCCTTGGTCTTTTTCAAAGCCAATAGTGGTTCTCTTGGTTTTTGAGAGAGATTTTTTTCTCAGATTACTTTGCGTGTGCTTGTTCTAATTAAAAGCAAAACAAAGTCTGTTAAAATGAAAACAAAGTTATAACTAACTTTTAAATAAAACTCTAATGAAAAGTTGCAACTGACTTTTGTCACATTCATTTTCACAATTCTTTAGATTAACAATATGGGACATTTATAAATTAATGAGTTGCCATTACGGCATAGTCTAAAAAATGAAAGCTTGTATCTTTTTTCCTCTAGCAGGGATGTAGCCTGAGCCAGATTCAGCCTGCAAAGTTCCAATCCAGCATGGGGGATTCAATGCCACAGAACTGTGCCATGTCACTTGTCCCCTATGCCGCATTCCCCTCTGCTGCATCTGCGCTTCCCTCACTGCAGAAGGGCCAGGTATCTGCAACAGTGTTGAATGCAGACAGTTAAATTCCCAGGTCTGGCAAAAACCTGAGGAAAATAGATGACCTACTGTACCTTGAAGGTCAGCTATTTGTTGATTCAGAAAAGCAAACTCCCAAGAAGTGGGCTTTCGAAGGGGGATACTTGAACCTCCAGATCTAAAAACTGTGCATAGTACCTCTGCTAACAGTCATCTTCTGTGGCATTGCCACTGGTGGGAGACTTCCAGAGACTTCTAAGTCTCATGGAGAAAATATCTATGAATTGCTTGTGTTACAGCACTACCACATAAATTCTCTCGTTCACTTTCTCACCAGCCTTACTGGCCTGATATGGTGTAGTAAAACTCTTCTTGATAACTTTCTGTATGTTAGTGGACCCACTATACTCCCAGTCTTTTCTATCTACCAACATCTGTAGGTAAATCAATAAAAGCTGAAGTCTGCTGATGGAAGAGGCCAAAAGCCATCTTTTTTTCTTTCTGCTATCCATGCAGAAGGAGACAGACAGTGAAGCTAGTTCAGTCTTTCAATTTGAAAGCCAAGCTGAAAGATGTCAAGGCAGTCCTAAAGTAATGGCACTGTAGTTGCCAGATCACAAATTTTTCAATATTATTGCCTGGAAATTGAAGGTTAGATACCTTGAAAAAGTTTGAAATTTAACAATATTAAATGTAGATCGCTTGATTATGTGTTACTTGCTCAAGGGAAGACGTTTCATGGTCCCATTAAAAAGAAGGAAATGGCAAGTCAATATTGTCATCTTATATTAATTGGTAATAAGAGATTTGGACCTAGTCTGTGTAGCAAAATATTCTATCATTGTATGTGTGCACACATGCATGTATGTGTGTCTGTTAAATAAAATTATTTCACATTACTGGAAAGGGGAAACGCAAGACAATATCTATTTGTCTCGTTGCTTCTAATCTGTATAAATCTAGTGGCTTGCTGATAGATATTGCTTAAATTTACAGCCAGATAAAGTTGAAAGCATTTATCAAGCAACTGATCAAATGTTTTTACTTTCTTGGTATATGTATAATTTCTTCTGTTTGGTACCAGTATTACTGGTAAAAGATTTCAGGTATTTGTGTGTGTTTGTGTCTTACCAATAGAAGCTACCTGTTTTGAACACCTTGATCTTCAACTATTTGAACAATATATAAAAGTCCAGTGCTTCAGGCCGTAAAGATAGCGAATGAACAAGGGAGTTTGCATACTTACAGATATTTAATGATCCTAGGGTTTTTTCTTTTTTTTGTTAGTTCTTTTACAATGCAGTGTTGAAGGCTGCAATTTACTGTGTAGTTTCTAGAGCATATTAGAAGGTCTTGTCTTTGTTGTTATTCTGAGTCCTTCAGAATCTTTAAACCCTTTGTAAAATAGCTTGCTTATGAAAAGATATTTATTCTCCTTGTATTTATAGTAACATATAGAAATATGATTGTTGTAACATACATCATTTTTAAGTAGAAGAGAACTAGACTTACTCTGGTAGCAAGCATATAGAAATTGAAGTCAAAATACTTCATTGGTAAAATACTCTGCTCACAGCTGCTGTTCAACCTAACTCAAAGAACTTCTGGAAAACATGAAGCTTTACAGTAAGATGAACAATTTGAAAAGTTTGTGTAATTTTAAAATGACACAATTTCTTCAGTGATACAGTTTCAGTAAATTTCATTGTTCTTTGCCAATGACATTTGAGATTTAACACTGCAGTAGCACAGTAAGAGATTACACTGTATGTAAAACGATGTTAAATTTATAATTTAAAACATTTATAATTTTAAGCATTGCAAAAACCTTTACGGTGGCTCACTGTTATATTATATTTTTATTTTTTACACAAAGGAGAAGAAATAGGAGGTGTACTGTTGTAGCTAGTCTTTAAAATGACCCCTCTGAGGGTAACTTAAATAGATCCTATTCTACTTGCTCAGGCATAACTCTCAATTTGCATCAGTGGAAGTTTAGCGTGAAATCTCTTTCTCCTTTTTAAATATAAGTGATGTCAGTATGAATTACAGCAAAGCCATAATGATATAAATTCCTAGACCTATCACTGAAACAATTACCCACTAAAGCCAACTTCTTTAAGTGATCAAATGCCTCAATTTTGATATCCAGTTCTGAGTCCCATTAATCAACCTTATTTTCAGGGAACTGCCACTGCACTTTCTAAAATTCAGCGCTCTAAGACATCTCAACTTAGACACTGAAAACCCATACCATAATTTGACTTGGGTTCACTTCTAAATGAGGTAGAGATTTTTGTTTTTGTGGAGTTTTTAATGGTGTTGTTATTTTCTTGCATTATATAGCTACTTTTCACAATCCTTGCCACTTCATCTGTTTACGGACTTTACTGGTTGTAAGGGCAGTTGTGTTGTGTGTTGCTGGATTTCAAATGTTGTTTGCTGTAGCTAAAATAAGTGTATTAGCAATTAAGAGTAGCAGGTACAGCTTTCTGCCCCCCCCCCCCCGCTCCTTTCCTTGAATGAGGTTGGTAGCTTTCATTTTCTTTTTTTATTTTCTTGTTTGAGCAATTATTTGTTCAAGCACATTATTTGCTATCAAACGCACTGAATTTTCAAGTTAAAGCATTGCCTGAACTACTCTCTCTAAATACCAGGCAGTGATGCACAAAAATGACCTTTTACCAAGCCCATTACTTTTATTGTTCTTAATTGGAACATGTTAAGTCCTCCTAAGAAAGTGTTAAGTTCACCCAAAGAACCTTGTCTACCTTGGGTGCTCCTAAGCAGCTGCCTAGTCCAAAAACTGAAACTTTTTAGTTTTTAACATTTTTTTTGAAGGTGAATCCAAATTCTGAACGAGAGCCTGCATTTTCTCACTTTGATATGAAATATGCAGGTAGCACTGGAGAAAAGGGATCTCTTCATTCCTAACTCTCCCTACTCTCTCCTCATCCTTTATTAAAAATGGATCTGTGTGACTCCTGGAATTAAATATATACAATGATTATTTCTGGGGCTAAAGATGACCTTGAGATGCATCAGGTTTTCAGCAGGTAGTACTCCACTGAAATAGGATGTGTTCTACCCATGCAGGGCAGAGGATAATTTTCCTTTCACTTCCTTTCCCCTTCATCCCACTCCACCTCTCCCCTAAACACACACTTTAATCCCATGCTCACCTTCAAAGAAATCCATTACAGTGTTCAGACATCCACAAGGCAGCTTTTCAAGATCAGTATCATGCATCTGAAATACCAGTATCGCTGACTCTTTTTTTTTTATAACCTGACTTTTCTTTTCATTAGAATGTTATGGAACAGTTCAACCCGGGGCTAAGGAACTTAATAAACCTGGGGAAAAATTATGAAAAAGCTGTCAGTGGTAAGTCTTCCTTATGTTACATTCTTACATGTTTTTGGAAATGAAAGTTTTATTTAAATGCATATCTCGTTTCAAGGTACTAGGAGCTATATACTAGCCTAAACTTGCTTGCACAATTTTGGTCAAAGCACAAGCTGCATGAGTAAGACCTGTCTTTTTTTAAATTACATTTTTAATTTGAGAGCATTTTTATTTTTAAGCCTGGCTAAAATCAGAATGAGCAAATAAAAATGTTGGGTCCAGGAAGTTTAATGTCTGGTGGAGACAAAAGAAGTTTCCTTGTATATTACAGGATGTCTGATGCACTGTGTCCCTTCTACAAACTGCACCACCGGACACAAGCAACAGCAATAATGTTCAGATTTTGTTTCAAAAGATTTTCATGCCAGCTTGAAAGAGCCCTATTCTGTGCTTTGTTTGTTGTTCACTCATACTTAAAAAGTAATTCTTGAACCTTTTCTGCCAAATTTTCTATATTTGTGTTCATAAAAGATCACTCTGTAACCATGTTATACTGTGTACATGTTCTGTACAGCAAGCAATGGGGAAGTAGGCACGTATTAAGTTCCAGAAAATGGGCTCTTAAGAGCAAACTGTATCCTGTATGTACACTTGATTTTATATGAATAAACTTTTAATTGCAACTGATGATAAGGAACTGGCATCTTTATGGAAGCTTAGAAGAGGAGACTGATATGCTTTTACATAAACATGAAGTGGTTTAAATGAGGCTGTCACAAACAGTAAATAATCTGCTGCTCAGCAGGTGAATGTATGCCAGATCTTATCACCAGTCAGAATTGACTGACAAGGAATATGAAACCCTTTAAATCTGACACACAGGAGCTGTCATATACTCTCTAGGTACTTTGGGACTAACAAAGCAAATCTCTTGCTTTTCACCTTTCTAACAAGGGTTCCCACGAAAAACAATCCACCTGTTCCAAAACAATCCAAAGCACAGAAAAATCTTACATTAAAAAGAGATTTTTTTAATGTATCTACTGAAAGAATTTAACACAAGGGAAAATTCTGCTTCCGTCTGCCCCAAGTCACTCGATTGTATTTGGACAGAGTGTAGACAATCAAGGCCCTGGCACATGTTACATTTAAAATGTGATTAAGGTGATTTAATCGCATTGATAAATGTCTTGGCTTCTGTTTAGAGTTGATGTCCTGTTTGGAGTAGATGTCATTCTTCCAGGCATTAAAGGCTCTCCTTTTTCTGTCAATGAAAGCTTGAATTTCCATATCATTCTCATCAAATCAGATGTCCTGGTGTTTATTTGTGCAGAAGCCTAGATAGTCTTCACATTCCTCATGGATGCCTTTTTGAGGGTCTCCTTTTGATCAAATGATGCCAAGATCATCAGGGAGTTCAGAGTTGCTCACTGAGGCACTCCTGAAGATGACTGCTTTTAGCAAGGTCTTTCAAGTACTTTGTATTGAACCTCTTCCTTGGTTCCTTCTTTTATGTCATTTTGGAGCTATATGAATAGGCGGAGTGTAACAAATGATGCTTTGGTGGAATAAGAAGTTTATGATGATGAAATCACATCTCAAATGCTTGCTCAGGAGAATTCCATTTTAACTGACTTTCCCAACCCCTTCCTGTTCCTTTCCATTGTACAAAATGCTGGTCCACTGTACCATTGAAATCGCCAAGAAGAATGATCTCATCTTAGTTGGGGATGTTCCTGCTTTGAGCAGGGGTTGGACTAGCTGACCTCCTGAAGTCCCTTTCAACCCTAACTTTCTGTGATTCTGTGATCTTCTTTTGGGACAGATTACAGAACTTGGTTGAATTGAATAGAATTTTTGGGTTTTGTTATCTGCATCAAGGGTCGGGGTGTATGCACTAATGACTGCTGCATGTTGTCTGTTGGTCATTTGAAGGCAACGAGTCATGAGATACTCATTGATGCCAACCAGACATTCTGACTTCTGTGTAACAGTCTTGGTTTTGATAGCAAAACCTGTGGATGTCTGTCTTGCTTTTCTTTCCCTCTTACCCTGTCCCCCACCCAAAAAAAAAAAAAAAGTATGGCCCCTGCCAGCCTCTGTGAGCTGGTCCCTTCTTGCATATCTAGTCTCCTTAAGTACAGAAATCAAATCATTCAAGATCTATGGCCATAAGTCGTATCCTTCACACTAGTTGGTTGCTGTTAGGACTGTCCATGAGGGTGCAGACATTCCAAGTTGTAAACTTCATTATTTGATTTGGATAGTAGATAGAATGATCCCACTGGATGCAGCTTTCCAGTCAACTGACATGAGACAGACTGTTTAGGGCACCTTTTCTAGCCCCCTCCCAATATGGGGTGAGTAGATTGGACTCTAAATAGGCCTGTTCAGTCATGGTTGCATCTGCCAAGTTGCATCTGTCTCAGTTCCAAGCACAACATGACTATCATACAAACATCACTTGTGTAGGTCCATGACTAGGTGCTTCCAGTAATCACTAGCACCTGCCCTTGTGGCCACATGCCCATTGCTATAGGATTTGCCATTGAAGGAAGATGCCTATGCGTGTCATTTTTCTAATGCAGGGATGCCATTGTACATCAGCAATCGCATGATACTTTGCTGGAAGAAACCTTAATCTGATGGAAACCTAGGCAGCTTGAAGTTTCTATTACACTGCAGCCTTCATCTGCCTTTACACCCATTATGAAGTATTCTTTCTTCATCTGCCTGTTCCACCACTGAGGACATTTTTTTTTTTAATCCCTATTAGTCTGCCACCATGGGTCATCTTACCAGGAGTGTGACACTCCAAGCAGCTTTGCTGTGAAGGTCATTGGTAGCACGTCGCCTCCACCATGTCCAGATTGCAATTCTTGGGAGGCTTTATCACCAACTTAGTCATTTATACACATAACTATTTGTCCCACAATACACTAGGGATCTAGTGGGTCAGAGCAAATTCAGTTAATCAAGTCTACTCTGCATGCAAGCTGATGTGCACTGCGCTGCTCCACATGCAGTTGCACAAGTGGCGAAATGTGGATCAGCGCACAGAAAATGGTGGTGGTGCACTTTTGAACTAAAACATCTCTGATGTGTTTTAGTTCAAAAGTGCACCACCACCATTTTC
>JAGPOW010002202.1:16372389-16451827 GCA_030014935.1 Caiman crocodilus | reverse complement strand
CCGCGCCCCCCCCAGCCCGACCATGGCTGTCCCATTCTTAAATTTTGTGACACCCCACCATTTTGTGTGGGGGGGGCAATATTCAAAAAAAACCCACATCGTTTTTTAAACAAACACCCCCCCCCCCACCACCATTTTCTGTGCGCTGATCCACATTTTGCCACTTGTGCAACTGCATGTGCTGCAGTGCTAGGCACTCTTTAAAAGCACCCAGCACTGTGGAACAAGCATGTGTAAAAATGCCTTTTAGTGCTACATTAATCCCAAGACCCAGAGGAAAATTCAAGATGAAAGAACACGTGCTGGAAGGACAAAGCAAAAGAGATTCAAAAGTCTTCTGACAGCCATGATATGTATAGATTCTTTCGCACAGCCATAGTTATCTATGGGCCAAGCATATGAGAAACCATACTTCTAAGGTGTTGTCTTTGGAAAATTCTCTATATCAACTAAAAAACCAGAAGAATGAACTCAAGTGTTCTGGCTCAAGCAAACACCACCATCATTGAAGTGTTTATACAGCACGAGTTCCATTGGCTAGGGCACGTCATAAGGATGCCTCACAACCAATTCCCAAAACAGGCCTTATACTCCCAACTCAGAGATGGTCACTGCTCTAGAAGTGGGCGAAAAAAAGAGATTCTAGGACACCTTGAAGGCCATTCTGAAAAAAATGCAATATTAACATCAGTACTTGTGAGAATCAAGCACTGAATCATCTCCAGTGTTGCCATAATGTATGACAAAGCACTGATCAATTTGAGCAAATTTACCTCACTATGGAAGTGGATTGACAGGAGAAACAAAGGAAAAGGCTGTGCCTTTCCTTTTTAGATCATCACTAAGATCTTTTCTTGTAACTATTTGTTATGTCAACAGTCAAACGTGCATCTCAGATAGACTGTCATCCTCATGTTGGGGGACTGCCAATGATGTTAATAGCACCATAAATTGGAACCTGGCCACAAGTTGTTATCAAGCCAATTTATGGTGTGATAATATAGCAAACAGGCCAAAAGATATTCCATATATAATGTGGAACATCTTTGTGGCTTGTTTCTTTTGCACCTTTAAATTGAAGGTGTGTCATTTAGGGATGACCCATGACAAATCCCCACATTTAGTTGAGTGTAGGGGATCCAACATGAGGCAACACCAGGGTCCTGGACACAGCCATCCCCTATGTGATTCAGTGGGATTGGGCTAGGGACAGCATCAGGTCCTGGACCCAGTGACTGTCTGATCTTTGAAGTCAGATGATGGAGGGGGAGGGAGGTCATGAGCCTGACATCAGGGAATGTCTTCCCGATCTCAGACTCACTGTGTCCTAGACTTTTTGAAAAGTGGGCATACAGCTGGGAGCCCCAGCTAGACAACTGCTTTTTTAAGTTCCCAAGGTGCCTGTGGAAGTGGCACCTGTGAGACTGGAAGCTCCCTGCTCCTCAGCTGCAGGTGCCACTTCCAGGAAGCTTCCATCATCCCAGCTGTCCATGCCCACACAAAGAGCTTTTGAATAGTGCTACTGATGCAGCTTCCATGCCAGGGACATTAAACCCTCTTCCCGGCAACTCTGGCTTAGCTGCCTGGCATGGGAGATCAAAGGTTCTGGGTGCTTTAAAGTCCCCAGTGGAGGAAGTATTTTGGTTCCCTCCCCCCTGCCTGGAGCCTCTGACTTCCCCCATCTGCGGCAGCCTAGCCAGAGCTCTGGGGCGCAGGGTTTTAATAATTAAATCAGCTGATTGTCAGCCTGCCAAGGACAGCCTTAGTCTCAAACCAGACTTGAGGATGTCCCAGGCAGAGTCAACAATCAGTTGATTGTCAGCCTAGCATGAGACCACACTGAAGCCAGTTGGAGTCCCCAGTGGGTTGCAGGGGCCAGCTGTCAAGCAGTAGATTGTTGGCTGGGCTGAGCTGGATCTTCAAGCACTTCTCTTTCAACTTGCTGGTGCAGAGGAAGCCTGGCGTTGTTGTATCAATATACAATAGTTGCATTTCTTCACAAAGTTTAAGTACCAAAAATCTATGGAGCATGGTACAGAAAAGAGTAAGACATGTATAATGCAACAGGGAACTGAACTCGGGTAGTTCCTCCTCTTCCTGAGGAAGTCAAAAGCCTGTACCTCAGGCTGCTTTTGTGGTGTATTTCCCCAGTGATGAACTGTGGGGAAGCAAATGATCTTTCCTTTACCAACAAAACTACCACCTATAACAGGCTAGTTCCCTTCCTTTTTGTTTTCTCTCCCCCTTCCCTACCCAGTGTGTCCAGCAATAGCATCATGAAGGTCCAATGAGAAGGCCTGCTTAGATTGTACTTTGGGGTAAAAGTTATCCTAGGAATTATCACAGAAAGGTAAGATTAGAAGGGATCTCACAAGGTCATCCAGTTCAGTCACCTACTGAAAGCAGGATCATTCCTGACTAAGCCAGCCCTGCCATGTATCCAGCCTGCTCTTGAAAATGTCCAGAAATTGAGCTTCGCCAACTTCGCTAGGTAGCCTTTTCAATGCTTGACCATGCTCATGGACAGACAACTCTTCCTGATCTCCAACCTAAGTTCCCTGTTACAGCTTCAAATCCATTGTCCCTTATGGCCACACAGAAAAGCCCAGCTCCATTCCCTCTGTAACTACCCTTCAGATATTTGAAGACCTGTTATCATGTGTCATCTGTCCATTCCCCCTCCCCCCCCCCACCGTCTTCTCTTCAGATTAAATAATCCTAGTTCTTTAGAGGCAAATTCCTTCAAAACATATTAATCACCACCATTTGGAAGAATAGCTTATTGATTGCTGCCATTACTCCACACTCATATGAAATACAGGTGCGTTTCAGATACCTTGCAGATGGAGCAAAGCCAGATTTGCGTGGTATAAAATGGTTTATACATGTGCACTGTAGTTGCTTGCTGTTGGCCCCTCACTAGTTTAGATGTTGATGCTTCCATTTACATTCCAGCAAAACTGCATTAGATTTAAACAGTGGGGGCCAGATACAAAGGAGGAAATCATTAACAGGGAATAATTGAAACCACCACTACTTCAAAATGTTAAGAGTTTAATGTCTCCTGAAATACCAGAAACCAAGCTACCTTTGTACTCAGCCAGGACGTAATAAATGTGAACAAACATGTAAGGTTGCCTTGATTTCAAAGCAGTTAAAATCTTGTCACGTGTCTTTTCTGGGAACTCCTGTTCTTGTGCACAGTCCTTGTATCCTACAGTATGAATAGCTTGCTGCTGTTCAAAGCTTTAAACTTGTTGCTTAACACATGCTATTTCATAAAGTGTGCAGGAGGTAGTTTGTTCTGCTCCTGTAATTCAGTGACCAGAAAAGGCTGTGGAAAATTGATTGACAAAACTTCAGAAAAATCAATAACATCAATAACAGCCCTTTAGCTGAATTAAAACTCTTTGAATTAATTTCTTTCTTAATAGATATTAAAAGGAGGAAGAAATTTTACAGCATGCCAACTTTCAGGTTACAGAAACAGTGTGTCTTGTTCTGGGAATCTATACTTCTGGCAACAAATTGTGTAAGAGAAGTTAAATATGAAAAGAGGATTACCATTTTTAAGCTCTAATTTGAAGGATAAACTATCATAAGAGGCAAAGAAATAAAGCCATTTTGTTACCTATTTTGAGACAGTACTATAACAGATGTTCAAATAGGCTGCCACTTCACCTCAATCTCCTCCAGGAAATAATGGATTTGCAGTGTCCTATTTTTAAAAAGACCTAATTGGCAACTAAGAGCTATGTGAAATTAACGGGACAGGGGTGAGGGGTTGTCCAGTTTCTGGTGATTCTGTATTTCAAACTAGGTTTAACATTTTCTCATGTACAAAAGAACATCTAGATGAATGGTTCTCAACCTTTCTAGATCCAATCCACCCCTCATTAGACTCGATGCACCCCTTGGAAAATGCCAGCTCTTAGTTTTCACTTGTTTTTTGACTAGGGAAAAATAATACAGCATTCTTTTCTGTTGCAAAGAACTCCGAAAGATCAGAAAAGGTCAGAATGTTTTTACCACTATGGATTCCTATTTGAAACCTCTGGGTTTATCTTATAATTCATGTTGGCAAACCTAACAATGCTGCAACACCCTTGAAAGACTCTCAAGGCATCCCAGCATGCTGTGGCACCCTGGTTGGGACTCATTGATCTCAACAGATAAAAGTAGGCATTTTTGTGAGGAGACAGATTGATTCCTGAATGAGAAAATTCATGATTGACAAACAGATATATGCAGACAGTACTCAATGCAAATCTTGGTTGGATCTGCCCAAGAAAATAGAAACCTTATCTTAAACTACAGACTTTACAATGTTTATATTCAAGCAGCTTACTTATAGCCTCAGGAGCATTAGCTGCACCCGCTGAAAATTAAAATAAGAATGCCAAATCTGATTATCTAGTATAAGTCTCCTTAACTTGAAAATCACCTTTCAGGAATTTAATCTTTCAAGTCCCACAATTTGAGAGATCCAGAATCCTTTACCAGTCAAAGTAGAAAAATCAGTTGCTACAAGGTTCTGGAATTATATTTGGTAGCCTAATAATTATTCTGTCTGCAGAAAACACTCGGACTGTCATCTTCTAAATCTTATTTAAAAGTCATATATGACCTGGAAATACATGGGATATTAATTTCTGGGGGGACCATCTGTCATCTGTATAAGTATTAAAAAGGACAAGATGTAAGGTTTAGTAGAATGTATGAACAATTGACAAATCTAGTTAGCACAATTGAAAGTTATGTGTGTTATGCTATTGCTTTTTAATAGCCCCCAAATTTGTGATTTCAGAAAATTATATATGCAAAATGAAGACTTGTCCATGAGGATCCTACTTGGAGAATTAGTTGAAGAGAGTGCTGAGAGAGTAAATTACAAAAGCTTACCTGTGTTTCATTATCTGTATGTTAAAATGTACAGCCTTATTCCTGTAGCATCTCTCTAGGAGAAAAATGAAATATTTAGGACAGATGGGTTTAGTTCATCCAAATCTGAGAAAGTATGTCATTAGCGGGTTGTTTCAGCTGTACTGACTAGCCTCGGAATGGTAAATATGTTTCCACTGGTGGCAGGTATTCATAAGACTATTTTTAGATATCTCTCTTAGTACTTTTTTTGTTTGCTTGTTTTTAAAAACATTTTAGAGAATCTCCTGCTTTTTACAGTCACATCTTTGGATATTTTGGTGTTGCTCTTTTTGTTCTGTCATAGCTGCCTAATTGCCTGTGAATTATTTTGTCATAACTTCCTGTTTAAGATAATTGCATTTTACTCCAAGGGCTGTACCACCATGCCCAGACACCAACCCTGAGTAGCAAGGGTCCGTAAAAGGAGCTCTGTGAGAGTCTAAGAGGAAGAGAAAATTCTTCTCCCTTGTCCCAGAGGGTAGTGGAAGCACAACCATCACATTCTGACATCCTGCCTCCATCTGCATTATCTCTGGGACTGTTTGTAACCAGGGGAGTGAAGCAGGATTTGCTCCATTAAGACCATTCATTCCGTTTTCAAGTTATGGCAACATATTGGGAATAATCAATTTTAAAAAGTTCTCCTTGGTCACCTTGTTTACTGATTAAGCTGATCCTTTTTGTGTTCCTGTGTAAACTGGTGTGACCAGCTGTGACAGTCATCAAAATGAGCACTTTGTCATGCTTGAGCTTTTGTACAGAGTTCTAAAATGACAGGCATGTATGAATCTATGGAGCCAGTGCTGGTTTCAATTCAGTTATTGAGCTATTTTCCTCTCCCTCTGACTAGAAGTTTTTCTGAAAGGATTTTGAAAAGTTATAGAAAGAGGCTTTCAAGTTATCTTATTTCATTCTTTCACTATACAGATGTGATTATTCTAGAAAGTTTGATCCAGACACATGGGCAAATGAAAGAAACAGGGATGAATTTAACTAGTTTGGTTGTGACTTGGACACAGAAAAAAGGGGCATGTTATTCCCAATGATTTTCATATACCAGGTATTTAAGTGGGTACAGTGTCAGAATACAGAATTCCCACTATGTAATCTGTATGTCAGGGTAGATCCTTCCACCTTCTCCTACAGTTCAGGTCACTTCTGAAATGTCTCCCTCTCACCCTGTTCACCCAATAAAGGGAACCAGGTCCATTGTGAAATCCTGAATATGACTTCTTTTTAGGAATGGACCTTTTAACCTTTGTCTACACTAGCAACAAATTACATGTTCCTGTATTCTCCAAACAGATTTCTCATTCCTGTTTCTTTTTAACATGCCTGCACCTCACCAATTCTGCAAGAAAAATGAAAAACCTCACAAGCAGGAGGCCAACAGGGAGCCTGTTCCTTTTCGATTCCACCAGGTTGGTAGGCAGGGTAGCCCAAATGAGGCCCTAGGGAAACCTTGAACTGGGGACGGAGTGTGCAGATGAGTTGAGTCAACTGTTGCCCCTGGATGCTTCAAGGCAAGGAGCAAAACCCTTTTTTCTTTCATTTGCATGTATTCTTTATCTGCCCAATTATGCTTTCCTCTGACTAGTGCTTTCACACTTATTTGGATTTGGGTGTGGATTTAGGGTCCACTGCTGCCAGTCCCTTCTAATATTCCCCCCTCTGAGCTAAGCCAGTCATGTTAGATTTTGCACTGTGATTTGTCAATCTTGCTGACCTTCTGTTCAATTAAAATAAATACACAATATGTCCATAAAAATCCATATACTAAAGAATGTTTATCAGAAGTGTGTTGGTAGAATCAGTTTCCACATATCATTCCCTTGGCAAAATATTGAAATTCTTGCTTTTATCTCTGGTTTAAAATTCACTGCCTTTTGTACAATATGCTCCAAAGGCTGGTGGTTGGTATCCTGCAGTTTGGGAGCTCCACATTCACGTCCCTTCTCTGACTTGATTTTCATTCCAGTTTATCCCAGCCAGATTAGAAATCTGAACCTGAATCACTTGCAGGCTAGTACTTTTACCAGACTGCTGTAGAGTGTTGAGACTCTTTCTCTGTGTACCTCAGCTCCAACAATTGTCCCAATGCAAGTGTTGCAGAAACTGAATATTTCAGCTAGTTTTGTTTTCAATGAGTAATTTTGCATTATTTTTCCCTGTAGCTATGATACTTGCTGGAAGAGCATATTATGATGGCCTTGCAAAGATTGGAGATATAGCAACTGAATCTCCTGTTTCTAAAGAATTAGGTAAGTAAAACTGCAAAGCATATTTTATTAAATTTCAGCGTAAGGTGCTTCTAATTTTTGCTTTTCAGATGATTATTCACAAAACTAATTAGACTTTCACAGAAAAGGGGTGGGCTGAAAAGAGTTCTGGGACTGACTGTGTGCTAAGTGAACCCCTTAGTAAACTCTGTTATGCTGAAGGGAAACTTTTAGATGATTGCTCTGCACAGGATGGAGTATTTCATACCATTAGCTTTGATATACAGTATGTTCAGCATACATTCTTAGAATCATACTGGTCAGGCTCACAATAAGGCTCTCAAGAGCAAAATGTGTTTTTTAGAACACCAGATTTTTACCAAGTGTTGATTTTCTATTTGGGAGTAAACGCCCATCTCCACCTCCTGGCCTTCACACATCCATTTCAGATTTCATAAATTAAACAATTCTGCTTTTCACAGTACATATTAGTAGCATAAGTATGCACTTAAATTTGCTGCCTCTCTCCTTCCTTTTAAATAGGAAATAAAAAATTATATTCCTTATTTGTTCATTCTTGCTGTCTGGAAGCACAGGCACTCTTGAAATAGAGCTTCTTGTTAAAAATATTTTTTGATAGGGCTGTCTCTGGAAGGTCAGTGGGGTGACCAAATCCCAGGACTTTATAAAATATGATTCACAGAGAATTCATGTGATCATCCATGCAAAAATTTGTTTTCCTTGCAAGGTGGCTTCTAGCTGTTCTACTTTGTCTGATGGGATATTTTATATAGAAGCAACTAGGTAATTAAAGAAACAACTGAAAAATGTTTAGAAGCAGGAGGAATTGAGTCAGAGAGAGCAGAGAATTCAAGTATTGCCAAGAAGGAAAAAAGAACTAATTTCCCAATCAGTAGATTGAAAGCAGTTCATTGAAATACCTGTGAGTGTTCACAACACTCAAAGTCCTGGACCAGGCCAGTGGGGTGGGCACCTCATGCAGAGCAGATTCCAGATTGGCTGGGATGGGCATCATGTGCAGCATGAGTCCCAGAGTGGGCACCACATGTAGGGATCATGAGCTGGCTGGAGTGGGCACTGCATGTGGTACACATCCTGAGCCCTGCACTTGGGGCCACTTCAGAAACATGTGGGTCAACTCAGACCAAAGGGACTGGATGAGCAGGTCCACAGGACAGATATGGCCTGAGGGTTGGCTCTTTGATATCCTTGCTGTATATAAATGAAAAACATTATATTTAATTTTCATTTCAGACACAAAAGTTAAGACATTTTAGGAAATAAATGATTGGAATAAAGTATATTAGCGTATGTTGTTTAATTGCAACATTTCATACCATCATATAGCTGGAAATCTAATCCCCATGTTAAAATCTGCATTAAAAATTTCAGTTACATTCTTCAATAAGGTTATTCAGTTTGTACAAGAAGATTAACTATATTTAAAGTTCAGTCTTTTGAAAGAGCAACATCAAACTTTCAAAGAAGGATTAAAATCTGTGACAATACTCTGTAACAATATACAAGTAAATTAAGTTTCCTAACTCCCTGTTACTTCAGGCACATTTCTAAACAACCTTATGTTTTAGTATCATACCCTGTCTATTTTCACCTTTAGGAAGCAATGAAGTTATAACATTCAATCTACAAAAACACAGCTGTTATGGAAATATTTGGGGTTGTGTCTTCAACAAGAATTATGACACCACTGCAGAATCCAGCAAAAAGAAACTAGTTTGTTGGGGGGGCCGTCAGTTACTTTGTCAAGTTTTCTATTCTTTTATACATTTAATAGTATCTCTTGTTTTAACTATACTGTAATGAAAGCCTTTCCCTAAATTACTACATATTAAAACAGTGAGAGGTAATGATTTTTTTTCTCCTTAATATCTGTGGAAAAAGATGGCAAGAGTTAAGTTATTCTGGGGGATTGGATTTCTTGTGCCTGCCTGTATTTTCATGACTTATTCTAACGCTGCCATTGTGTGTGACTTTTTACATTTTGCTAACAAATGGTGGGAGTGGTACAACAGCAAACAACATAGAGCAAATAGTTCATAACAATCATTCTCTTTCTTTCCTTTCCAAGTAACTTACATAAAGTATACTTTCTGTTTTGGGCTACAGACCATAACAAGAATTCAATATTGTATAAATCCTTTGCAGTTGTATAAAAATAAATGGAAAAATTATAGTAACTAGTAACAAAATTTAGTCCTGCCTTTTTGCTTTTCTGTGCCTTTGCTAACCATTTCATTGACCTTCAGAGAATTGGTCAAAAGGCACAGAAACTTTATATTTACAGAAAGTCATGTAGTTGGAGGCTTGCCCTCTTTTCAAAGTTATTATGTCGCTGTGTAATCTGGAGCTAACTACTAAAAATAACTCTATTTATTGCCTTTTCTTTAGTAGAGGAAAGTCGTGCCCCTCCCCGGCCCCCCCAGCTTAGTTTGGGCTAGCCTCACTGACAATGGTCATTATTCCATTCATTAATCCTTTCCACCCAGTAATTATGAAATGTCCTGAAAATAGATTTTTTTAAATGTGCATTCTGGCCTTCATTAGGATCAAAGCCTTAATGCTATATTTGCTCTACGTTATGCTGAGGCTGTTGCTGTCAAATTTATTTTTTCATTGAGAAAGTCTTGGATTTCCTCCAGGTTGGTCTCTGATAAAGTACTTCATGTAGAAGTACAAAAGGTCAGAGAACACTGGAAGAAGCACTGTCATATTTTTAGGAGCCTGTGAAAAATTGTTCTCACATTTTTAAAGAGGCTGTCTAAACAGCAATGTAGCAGCTCTCAAGCCATTAGAGACAAAGGCATATACTTCTAAAGCTAAGTAAGAGGTCCTTGTGCTTTATCTTTGTTTAAATGCTAAGTCTGTCTGTGACTCTTACTCTTGCTGAGCTAAGTCAGCAACACTTATGTACATTCTGTGACTTCACTGGTATTATTCTTGGGCCAGACTCACCTTAGTGTAACAGAGAGAACTGTATTTCTTAAGTGAGTTTCCTTGTAGATTTGCAAATAGGCTCTATTCTTGACCAGCAGCAACCTCACCAAATCACTTCTGTTACCTTCCCCAGCAGGAAGTCATGTCAGTTTTAATCAGCTGCGATCCTATACAGAGAGTGTGTGTGTGTGGTGGTGGTAGGGGGCTGAGGGTTATGTACTAACTTCCCACAAAGTATTTCAGTTGATTTTAGTGCTTTATTTTTATTTTAGGAACCCAGCATGACTCTTCTCCATATGTGCGTGCCCTCACTAGTATACTAGTCATGCTCGCTACTGAACTCTCCTCTTGGACCCATGAATCATGCATTCCTTTCTATACAGCACCACAGTTTCAACAGATAGGGTGGGGATTGCCCCCTCCTCACCACCCACTCTGTGGCTTTGTGGTTAGGGCACTCTCCCAAGAGGTAGATGTGGGTTGAGCTTTCTCAGGTGATGGGAGCCTGCAATCCAGGTGTTCCATTTCTGAGCAAATACTCTAACCAATCAGCTGTTACATCAGAGGCAAACAGCATTCCCACCACTATGGACTGCACCTTAGAAATGAAGCAGCTATGTGTGAAATTTGTGAGGAACCCAATCCTGTCAGTGTGCGTTAGTGGGCTCTGTGCATGCAGACAGGACTGGGCCATCTGAAATCCAGAAACTACACTAAATTCATTTAGGGCTTAGGCAGGAGATGGGCACCTAATCTCAGGCTAAGCATTTCTGCACATACACAGAAGCATAACTGCCAGCCCCTGGGAAACTTCCAAGCCAAACAGATTGGCATCTTGGCAGTTTAGGTGTTTCTGGGCTTAAGCAGTCACTGAATAGGAGTTTTTTGGATCTCCATTCTGGATTTAGGTAAATTTAGGTGCCTAAATCTTATTTTATAAGAACTTAACTTTTTGGATCTGCCCCCCATTCACCTAAAATCTTGGCCAAAGTTTCTAAAGTCTGTTATTAAAAAAAATCTCCCAATAATATACGTTCAAGATCTCAAGTTGCTCAAAGAAGAAGTTGTAGACCTAGTGACAACCATATGTGTAAACATTTATTTACTAAAAGGGGGGGGTACGGAGTGTGCAATAGGAGGATTACAGAAAAGGAAGTAAGATCACCTGTTCCTCCCACCCCTTCTTGCAACCTGCGAAATATCAGAAGCTTCTCTTCACAGCTAGGGACAGAAGTTGCACTTACACTTGTTTAAGTGATCAGAAACTGGTTTAAATTTGCAACAGAACATAAGTTCAGTGCACATAAACCAGTTTCAAAGTGGCCGAAACTGATTTGAGATAAACCTGGTTGAGCTCCAACCATTTTTTGCAACTTCTGTCCCAGACGCCTTCCAGGTTTAATATAAACCAGAGTCCCTCAGCACCCCAGCATGCTCTCTGGGCTGGGCTGTGCTCTCGGCTCCAGCAGAGCAGGCCTGTCCTCATCCCTCTGCTCCCCAGCCAGAGCAGGGACAGACAGGGATGTGGCCCAGGCCAGACGGCAGCCCTGGAAGGGAGCAGGGAAGAGTTTTATTCCCACTCTCCCTCCCCTGTCCCAGCAGCATGGGCCTGCCAGTCATTTCTCCACTCACTGCTGAAACAGCAGGGGTGTGGCTAGCCCCAGCTGTAGCCTGCAGTGAACTGGCCAGGGAAGGGCCCCCCGGCTTTGTCTAGACCTGAGCTGGAGTCTGCCTGGCTTTCCCCTTGCTGCTGTAGTGGTAGGGGCAGGAGCATGGCCAGACCTCAGCATGGCCCCCTGAGGCAGAGGGGCCAGGGTGGGGTGTTATTCCCCCCTCTGCCCCGGGGACTACTGTGGGGTCTGCCAGACCCAGCCACTGCCTCCACCAGTCACTCCCTGCTCAGGGCAAGTGGCAGGATAAGCCCCCTCTGCCAGATGCTGGAGGGAAGGCAGAATAACCCCCCTCCCTGCCCCATCACCTAAGGGGCCCTGCCGACTGGTCTCTGGACACAGCCCCACCCCTGCTGCTGGAGCAGTGATGAGGAAGCAACCCTCACTAGGGCAGCTATGGCCACCCCTCCAAGCTTCAGTGCTACCCCTCACCCAGCTCAATTCATGGCAGCTCTGACTGCCCCACTCCTGCCTGCAGCATGCCCCCCCCCCCCACTGCCCCTATCACGGTCGCTCCCCCTCGCTACTCCAACAGCAGGGGTGGAAGCGTGGCCAGAGGCTGGCTGGCACGGCCTCTTAGGTGAAGGAGCATGGAGAGGGGTTATTTACCCTCTCCGAAGCCTGGTGAAGGGGGCTTATCCCACTGCTTGCCCCACACGGGGAGTGATCGGCAGTTGAGTCTGGCAGACCCCACTGCGGTCCCCTGGGGGTGGAGGGAGGAATAAGCCCCCTCTGCCTCAGGGGGCCATGCAGTCACTGTCTGACCATGTCCCCCCACTCTTGCCACTGCAGCAGCAAGGGGGGAGTGCAAGGCAGACCCCAGCTTGGGTCCAGACAAGGAGCAGGGAATTAAACCCACTCCCTAGCCAGTTCACTTGAAGCTGCTTCTGGGTCTGCCCACACCCCACCTCCCCCTCCCCAGCACAGCTTCCCTGCAGCCAAGGGCTGCTCTAGTGCCCCCCAGCTTCTGGCCTGAGTCACTGGAGGAATGTGCCTGCATTTCTGGAGTTAACAGTGAATGTCTATTCAGTTGCAAATTCAATCAGTCTAGGCAGGTTAAACTAACCTGCAAAGATTGAATCCGTTTGGGCTTTGGCTTCTTAAATGTCTATCCCTAGCCCACAAGTGCAGGCAGAGGTGACCTGAGCAGGGTGTGGGGCCCGGGGCAAATTGGCCTAAGCGGGGCCCCACCCTTGCCCCAATCCCGCAGGCCCCAGACCCCAAAAAGCTGCTTCCGGTTTGGAGGGGAGTGAGCAGCTAGGTACGGAGCTGCTGCTCCGCCCAGCTCCACACCACTGCTGCTCTGCCCAGTTCCACAGGGCCCCCCAGCATGGGGTTCGGGGCAATTGCCCTGATTTGCAACCCCTTGCCCCCCTCCCCGGACAGCCCTGAGGGCAGGAGTGCTGAACCAGAGGATTCACATAGCCAAAGATTCATGATCCTGCTCCACCATTTTTCCTTATTCCTGCTGTGCATGCTGTAGCAGAAGAAGCCCCATCTGGGATTGCAAACAGATTCTGTAAGGACTTCCTTACCAATGTAGCCAAACCAGGTGAGTTCCCTTTACTCAGAGTATTGTTGGCACAAAAAAGTTTTGTTAAAGGGCTTCTCCCCAGCTGAATGTATGGTGCTTGTTGCTGTAAATATTACTGTTTGTATTAAAACAAAACCTTAGAAAAGTGCTTCCTTCTGAACTTGCCTGCTAGCACCTGAATTCAAGGTTTTCTTTTTGCTATACAACAATGATGGCATTATTAACACCTGAAAGGTTGGTATGCCATCAGATGCTGTAGAAGTAAAATAGAATTGTAGACTTAAGTCCTGCCAGTTAAGACTCTTGAGATCATGTTTCAAATTTAGTTATAAAATAGGTTTTGAAAATTGGCATACTATAATGTAACATTATTTCAAATTTGTGAAAAAATAGATATTAAAACACTTTGTTGAATCATTTTATGACTGAACCCAAGTCTACTGGGTGACCTGGAGTATGTGTTCTACCAATAGCTAAAAAGAATGGAATCACAAATTGAATCAACCGATATCTCCCTGCTTTAATAAGAAAACAGCTGTGACTTTGCAGAAGTGGTACACTTGACTCCCTGGAATGATCCAGTAGACTGGGCATGGTAATAGAGGCTATAACCAGAAATTTAATGAGACTTAGAAAGTCAGATATGTGGGGGTCAGGAAAGAAAACAGGAGAGAGAGGGAAAATGCACAGATGATGAAGAAAAGACGCACGTTAGATGAAATATCCAGAAGTCAGAGAGATCAACTTTTTTTTCCCCTTAGGATGAGATAGAAAGTTTCACTTTCAGTACCTTCGGCCTATTTTTTTCCCTTCTGAAACTGTGCTCAATTTCAGCAGTTTTCAAGTAAACTTGATGGTCTCTCATTCATCATCATCTCAGCACAAAAGAGGCAATGCTTAACAACTGATATAGTGCTCACTGTATTTTTATGGTACAATTGCCAGACTCTTAATAGTAATTATTTGGGACCACACCCTGTAGTTCTTGTGGATTTAATTTGAGGGAGGACTACTGGGTATAATCTTGTATCTATGAAAGCACTATTCTTCCATGAGGGAATAAAACAATCTCAAAAAGTGATGTCCTAAAATCAAAATTGCTCTAAATCTTCAAACTCTGGCTTTACAAGTACCTATTGCAGAAGGTAGAGATCGAGACTCAAAACCTGGTTTTTAAACAGGCAGTGATGAATCTGTACCCTTCTGTTTCTTTTTAATTATGTTACAAAACACTACAGCTGTTTCTTTGATGGCATATTTAACAAGATAACAAAGTTATCTCTTATAGAACTGGTGTGTGCTAGGATTTAATGTGTTTGTTTTTTTAAATAAACATTAGTATTAAATTTCAGACTTTTGTATTAAATAAAATATACAATAAAAACTATTGTAAATATTTGGGATGTTTCCAAGATAAGAAATATTGGTTGCCTTCTGTGAAGCATCTTTTGAGCAGCTCCTTTTATATAGTAATATCTGATAATGTTAATGTAAATATAAGCAGATACTGTTGGAACATACACTTTCTAAAACACTGAAAATGATTTGCATGTCTTCTATAAAATAAAACTGCTTTCAGAATATAATTGTACAAAGCACTTTCAAAAGCAGTAAAGAATCTGGAATTCTGACACCAAAGTGTATGCTTTTTATACTTGTGATTCAAATGAATTGTTCTTGATCTCAGTATCCCACTTGTAGTCCTTCAGACTGGTGTTGTTTACATTTTGGCCATAGTCTGCCATTGTTTCATGAACAGAAGTCCCATTGACCCGATAGAAGTTTTATATAAAAATGATGGAAAGATATTGAATATCTATACTAAGAATAAAAGCAAGTATCGTAAGGACTGGGCTTTTATTTTCAAGACAGCTACAATAATTTGTATAGTGACTTAAAAAAAATATCATGTGTTCACACACAATATTTTAAAGGGATCTTATTCCCTTTAAAATATTGTAATTATTCTTTCAATTATCTTCTAATCTTTTAAGGAATTTTTTAAATTATTCTTCAATTATCTTCTAATTTAGTCAATTTATTCAATTTCTGTCCTATACTGTTACGATTAGTGGAAGGAAAGCTAAAATGTGAAAAAAAAAGAGTTTTGAGGAGGCCACTCAGCATAGAAACTCCACTAGATGCTGATAGCGGACAAGTTTCAAATACAGACTTTGTAAGAACCAGGGTAATTGTTTGCTAGAATAGGAAATGAGGAGATGGAGTCTTGTAGGAAGCTATTGCTAGAGCTAATGGCCATTTGGATCAGTGTTACTTCAATTCTGTTTATGACCTTAGGTATAAGACTTGTAGGTAAATGGGAAGAAGGAGGTTTTCTAAAAAAAACTCTTCAGTTTTCACAACCCAAGAGGTTTTTTTTTTCTTCCCTCTTTAATGCTCTAATTTATTAAAAGCCATCGATTATCAACATATCAAATGGCCAGTAGCATATATACTTAGGAAGGTGGACAAACCAGTGGGAGGAATCAAAGGCTGAGTCAAATTGGAATACAAAAATTTTTGAAGCGTTATAAGATCTTATATGTGTTGTGCACGAGGCATAAAACTTTGGTTACAGCCTCCTCCCTGTCCTATATATTCAAACAGGCCTGTTGGAATCCTGCAAAATAGCACTCCCAGTAATTACTTCCCTGTCAAGCAGTTACTTCCTTGTTTCTTGGGAAGACCCATAGTGGTACATGGGTTGAAACAGAGAAAAACAGAATGTAGATGGCAAAATTGGGCTCATAAAAGTAGACCGAGGGACTGTATTCTCTTGCAACCTGAAATTTTCTTATCGCTGACCAAGGGATGCAAGGAGCTCCTGCCTCCCCTTTCCCGTCCACACTCTTACACCTGCCGTCACTCTTCATATTTCCCTGTGAAGGAAATCTGACTTTTACCCAGTGAAAAGTGTAATTCAGTCAGCTGTATGAAAACTGGTAGCTATTTCTTTTGCCTTTAGGACGACGTAAAGCAGAGTTGCTCAATAACATTAGTAGCAATTTTTAACCCAAGGACCTGGGCCTCAAAATATATACTGTGTATGATGACCTATTACATGGAAAACAATCTGGAGGTTATGGTAAAGTATGTGTGCAGCTTACCCTATTATACTATTTTTTTCTTATCAATTTAAATTTATAAGACAAAGTTCCTTTTCTTGATAACCCTATGTTGATTATTTCTAGTGAAGTAGCAGCTAATTTATAAAAGATGGGGGAAGGAAGTTAAATAAAGGATCTTAAGTCCCTTATGAGTTATTGTCTCCATCAATAAAATATAATTTTTAGAAGAAAGTGAAAAGTGACAAAAATAAATCATGTTTCTTGGGACAATTTGCCACCCACAGCTAATATTAACTGATTAAGCAGGCTTGTTTAAAGCTTTTGTAGTAAATAGTATGGTTCATAGAAGTCAAGTGTGTGTGTAATATTTATAATTATGCATTCAGGATTGTTTGCAATGTATCATAAATGTAACAAGGGCAAATATTATCATGATGGGGAAATGTGCACTGTATCAGAAATCTAACTAAGGACCATTTGAAGACAGTTGGAGTTTTATTATCAATTAAGTGATTAAATGTTTTTTTTCTTTTGGCTCTGGTAGTTAGTTCATGACCACCAAATTCTGAAACATATTCTAACTTCATTTAGCTTTGCAAGTTAAGTTTAAATAACCCATATGATTGTGGGCTTATTCTCCTTATTTTAGTCATGAACTATTAGAACTATCTAGAAACAGAGGCTTGTAACCTTATTACTGTCCCCTAGCAACTAAAGTTAAAGAAATAGAAAAATTATAAGTAATGCTTTTGCTTATACGTTTTTATTTTCATAGATGCACTAATTTCGTATTACAGAAATGGCTGTACCACTTAGTCACATAACTGTCGCTGTAAACTAAGTCCTACTTTGCCATGCTGGTTTGCAAAGTAGAGAGAGGGTAGAAGGAACCCTCTTTTCGTGCCAAACAGCAGAACAGAATCTGTCCATTAGTGTGTCTGCAAACAGTAGGAGAGACTGGTCCTACTATTTTAGAGGAAGTACTGGGCTGTCACTCAGCAAGGGGTGATATGTAAAGGTTGCATGCACTCCTGTCCAAAGGAACAGCAAAGTTCACTCCAGTCCATGCACGCCGGATCCTGCATTTATTCCAAAAAAGTTTTGATTTCAAAAGGCTTTACCATTACCATTTATGACCAAACCTTTGTTACACTGTTTAGACAAAACAGCTTAATTGTAAAGCAATGTACCCCAGTTGCTAGCTAGATTAAAAAGGGGTGTTCAGAATGATAACTAATAATGTGCTTAGCGATAGGGTATTTTTCAAATCACTTATATGGATGATTAATCTAACTTTTGCCTTGTTTATTGTGGCTTTCCTGTAACTATTGAGATCTTTGATTGCCCTAATAAACCAATTAAGAACGTGTGCTTTTTTTAAACAGCAGTTTCCTGAAACGACAATATCTTGTGCTCATCTTGTTCCAACAATCAGATATTTTATGTTATAAAAATAAATGTAATGTTAAGTTGTTACAGACAGACAAATGAGTAACATTGTAATTAGAAACATGAGCTGTGAGTTGGAAGGGGCAGGATTTTTTCTTTTAATTCAGACATGGTAGGTAGAAATATTTTGTTACAAAGCAAATGTGTTCAAGCATAATAAGGAAAAAACAATTACCTTTTTACCAAAAAAAATTATTTTGTGTTTTGTCAAACCGCAGTGAATATCCTCCTCTCCCCTCCCCCCCCTAAAATGTTTATTATACTAACTTTAATCAGACTTCTCCCAGAGTTTCCTACTGAAAGTTTTTATGCAAGTGGTTAGTTATTCTCAAGTAGGCCGTGGCATCTTGGGGTGCCTTGAGATCTTTTCAGAGTGCCACAGAATGCCACTCAACATTAGCACTGTTGGGTTTACAGGTGTGATTCGCAAGATAATCCCAGAGATTTCAACTAGAAATCCACAGTTGCGCTCTTTCTGACTTTTGCAACCTAAAAGCTGGCACCAAGGGGTGCCTTGAGTCTATCCAGGGGATGCCTTGAGTTTAAAAAGGTTGAGAATCACTGGGTTACAGTATTAGACTGGGACTTGAGAAATCTGGATTCAGTGTCCTATTCTGCCATATATTTTTTCTGTTATTGAGTATGTCACCTACTTCCTGTGCCCCATCTGTAAGATGGGAAGAATGGCACTTACCTGTTTACAGGGTTATTGAGTATAAGTACTTTAACTTTAGAGCTGGAATGTCTCAATTTGTACTGGGGCCAATATCTATGTACCTTTAGTTTCTGTGGGTCCTGGACTGGGACTCATGTCTTTAACTAGCTATTCCTATTTCTGACCCATTAGAGTGATATTATAACTGTTATAGTAAGCCATGTCATCTTGAACAGCCAAGCTCATTTATACCACTTATGTGCACTTTATCAGCTATGACTATTTTTTCAGTTTTGGCATAAAACCTCTCAGTGACCAAATCACTATAAATCAGAAGGTTCATTTTATTGTTGAAGTCTTGGTCTAGTGCTTGACTTTTATTACTTATTTCTACGATTAAGCAGCCTATGTATGGTGCTGCCCATATTGCATGTCTTTATTTCTTGCCATAAATTTTCTGACCTTGCCACCACTGGATGATTGAAAGAAAAATCAATTTTGCCTCTTAATTGTATTTTTGCAGCTCCCTCTTCCTATTCAGTTCAAGTGAGTTTTTAAATTTAACTATTATTCTTTGTTTTGGTTTGCTGCTTTGGAAACGCTGAAAATGTGTATTTGAAGTAGAATTACTGATAACTTTTTAGTTCTTTAAAATTGTAGGATAGCTGGTGAGAGTTGCTTCTCTGTGAAATCCAAATGACATTTCCTCTATTTGTTGTTTCTTTTCATCCTTATATCTAGACTGTGCTGTTAAACAGCACTTGTGCTAATGATGCCTGAATCATAGGGAAATTTCAGTTGCTAATGATAGATTCTGTAGTCTTTCAGAACAAATGGGGATTGCCTTAATTTGCTGTTACTGTAAATTCAAATTTATTGTACTCTATAGAAATAAAGTCAGACAAGCAAACAATACTCTGGAAGGGATGTCTCTTTTTTCTTTTTCATTTTCATGTCTAAATGTTAAGAATCTAATGGACTCTCTTTTGTCTTAGCACCTGTAGCAGTTACATTTCAATTGCATATAATCCTGCAAATGTAACAAGCAACTCCCACTGATCTGATTCAGAATAAAAATAATAATAATAATAGAAGTAGCTTGTGCTAGTTGGTTACTTAAATTTTCCACTGTATTCTAGCTCTTCTTGAAAATGTCCCACCTTCTAACTCTTAATGTAAGGCAACAGCTTAAGCTGTTTACCGAAAACATTGGTTTCTAAGTTGCAAAAAACCAAGTCAGAAGACTGCTCCTTTGTTTTGTTTTTTTCACCTTTTCTTTTCTGATTAATAAGCAAGACAGCCATTTGAGCCTTAACTTAAAGATCTGGGAGTGCTTTTTTCCTCTCTACCAACTCAAGTACATGACTTGGATATCATGTTCTCATTACTGAGAAACCTAAGCAAAAAAAGGAAAGCTTGCTTACATAATCTGGGCTAAACTCAGCCCTGGTTTAAGTTAATGCTGTTTCATTGACTTTACTGGAGTCATGCCGGCTTGCACCAGGGCAAAAATTGACCCTTTCAACTGGAATCCTATTTCACCAGCCTTAGAAAGCTAACACCTTGAGCTTTTTCTTCATTAGCTCATTAAATCTAGAGGGAAAGGTTCCAGGTCATCCTCTCACATCTCTTGCCCTATGCAAGATTGTCCCCCTGTTTGTATAGTTCACAAAAGTCTCCCTATTTTGAATGGACTTGCTGCCATATGCCTTGCTGTCCACATGCAAGCAACCACTGGATTTTTCTAGTGCCTCATCCTGTTGAAGTTTTGGAAAATCATAGTTGTGCTACTGTAGTGACAGAGATACTATGTAGGGACTGGCCCTACAAAGTATTAAAATACATATAAACTGGATTGTTCCTTGAATTGAAGTGGAAGAAGAATGTTTAATGTTGATTTTAAAAGATTCAGAAAGCTATCATGAAAATGAAATGTAAAGTGGGGCTTAAAGAACACCTTTTTCAATATAAAATGTTTTGAAACTTGACTTTAAAGAAGCTGAACAGGAAGCTCTAAACTGCTTTTTTTACTCAATGTTAAAACAGCTACATGTGTACACTTGCATGTTATCTAGTAAAGCCAAGAATGTTTTCATTTTTAACCAAGGTGTGGTAAATAATTATGTAATTAGTTTAATAATGTGCTTGCTCATGTCATCTACTTACCAGTCACCATTTCAGTTGTCCATTTGTAAGTTCTAAAGTTTTGCTATCAATAACTGAAAAAAAAATAAAAAGAGACAATATTTAAAGGTGGATTATGCAGAAGTAATAACGTAGTTCTTAATTTAGAATTAATTAGCCTGTTGCTTGGCCCCAATATTACATTTCTAGTCAGCGGCTGCATGGGTGTATAGTCCATCTCTTTTGGACGAGTAGCATTGTCCATACTGTTTAGATACCCTACTTTATTAACCTGGGTTACCTCTGAACTCTTTGGAGGTGGAGCTTTACTTTTTCTTATATTTCGGTACACCGTTATCAGAACTGACCTGTTACTGTACTGTATCAACTCTCAGCTTTACTCTGAAACAGCTATTGAGAGGGCCTTTCTAAATCATGCTTTTCAGACAGACCTGTAGAAATTCAGGCTGGTGTTAAAAGATGGTCCCTTTTCCTTCTGGTTCTTTTACTCTAATCAGTAGTTCTGAAGAGGAAACAAGCTGAGTTTTATTTAGAAATACTGGGGCTGGAGAAAAATGTAACACCTTTTTTAGCTCTTCCATGTTCATTATTCTGTATGTAATAAACTGAAGAAAGTATATTAAACTGCTTACAAGACAAGTTCAGGCAACTAAATCTGAGCACTTTCTTTAGCACTACCTATATTCTGAAGCAAACTGTCTTGGCCCTAGAGACAAACAGATTTTGCTATAACCATCAAGTTAGCCTCTCTGTGTGTTGTCCTGCATTTGTTGTCAGAGTGGTTAATTTGCCAATTATGCAAACTGCATATGCAAATTGCATGTGTAATATTGCTTGGCACGCTCCTCTGATTCATTACATTTTTCTAGTAACCATACCAACATGTCCACATGCCTACTACACACCCTCTGACTGTCCCAAGCAGAGTATCTCGCACCTGTAATCATAGATGTGACAAGATCCCTTCAGGGCAAAAAGTAGGTACTAAAAACATCTGTGGTGGGTGTGTGCTAGCCTGTACTTTCATGACATGCCCAGGGTTTAGAGCAGTAGTGAAAACACCAAGGAAAGTTAATCTCGTAGTGTGACAGACTATAAACAGAATAGATATAGTGTATGTTTTAGTATCCCATTTCTCTGGTATCTGCAGTATGTTCTTTACTGTATGTAGAACATGCTCCTGATTGTGGCCAGTGCTCTGTCTGCAAAACATAAATGCAGGATTACATGGTCGTATAATGTTGAGCTCGGTATATTGAAAATCACACAGGGGGGCCATTCTCTCTTGACTAATTCCTGCCCATCATAAGCTTTCCCACAGATTTGTATGTAAGTGCATAGCTGGCCAAATATTTGGCAGTCTTTGTTTTTCCTTCTCAGCATTATTCTGCTAATGCATAAAGAAATGTGTGACTTTATTTGCATTTGAGTCCTAGTTATATCAATTATACTTGTATGCTATTGAAGCTTCTCTTGCAGATGAGTGGAAACTAGATAATACTAAACCTAAATAAGGTTACAGAAGGTAGGCAACTGACAATTAAGCATGTGCACAAAATAATAAGATTGGATTAATATTCTCAGCTCCATACAAGACACAAAATACCTACAGTCCTTGGCGAAAAAGCATATAGTTGAACCAAAAAAGCTATTGTCAAATGGATGCCAATGCAAAATAAGTTTTTAATTTTGATTTTTTTTTTTTTTTTAATTCTTTACATTTTGGAGTTGGATGTTTCTGGCAACGCTGAGAATGAGGTACTCGTAAGCTGTACATACAGCCCCAATGTCAAAATTGAATTGGAGCACCCAGATTTGCTCTATTATAGAGCTTTTTTATAACTTCCCTATTATCCTTTTAATTTCTTCAGTGCTGATAAATTGCACTGAGCTTCATATCCTGCTGTCTGTGTGTTGCTTGTGCTGGTTTTGTTACAAAAGCAGCTCAGATGTGTGATCTTCCATTACTAATCTGCCTAAAGAACCACAGAGCTTCATCCAGGCGTGCTCAGGCTTGTGACTTGTGTTGTAACTTACTTTCGTTTGTGCCTGATTTGTATAAGGATTGCTAGCTGCTTATTTGTTTAACTAGGTTGGTGCTCAAACATGCAAAGCCACTGCATGTGACATTTCCAGGGCCTTTACTGAATGTCAATCTTTTATATACATTTATTTGATATATATATTAATATGCAGTGTCTTCCTATATTTTGGCCAAAAATGTGCCTGTAGCAGTCTTTTAAAGTTAAAAGTAATGTTGTGACAAGTGGAAAAACAAGTTTGACATTTTTCATTTATTATTTATAATGTATCTGCTTTGTGTGTTTTCTTTTTCACATTAAAATTATTTACTGCAGCCTTTAATTTATCACTTATTTGAAATGAGATAAATTTTTAATGTTAATTTACATCTGTTTGATGTAACTGTAGGTAAGAAAATTCTAATCTTCTAATCCTTTTTTTTAATATACACTGTGGAACTTACTATAGGTTCGATTTTTGCAGCCCTTGCTCAGTGGGAAGTCTATTGGGAATTTTGCCTGAATAAGAATTGGGAGATCAAAACAAAGTGGAGAAAAATTCAGAGAAACAGCTAAAACGCTGATAAAAATGGTATTTAAATCTACATTTTTTAAAAAGGTGTTACATTAACCAATATTTTTCATATTCCTTTTTTAAAAATGGTTTTGGGGTTGTCCTTTCATGAATACTTTGAAAATTTACTAAAGTTTTTGTTATAAATATTTTATGTATTTTTGTTCTCTTGGAAATGGTTGTGTGGCAGTGTCTAGGTTGTAAACTGTTCAGATGTTGTTGTATGGAAAGCATGTGGAGCATGAATGTTCATCTCCTTTATTTAAACCACCTGTCTTAGTGATAATGAAATGAATCGGATTAATCCATAAAATGTACATTCACTATTTGTCTTCAGCATTTTCATCTGTACCGTAAGTAAAATAGTCTGATTGATATATTAAATTCAGTTACAACTCATTTTTATAAGATGAAAATAGCAAAAAGATGTACAATCTTAAATGATCATAGAATATTAAATTTGGAAAATCAAATATTAAAAAATTAAGAAAAGGTCAAATTTAGCTCTTGTGCTTATTATGCATTTTAATAGTTGTCACGTGATCGCATTCATGTGGTCTTTCACGTGTTTATGGAATCCTTTCACTAAAACCTCCCCAACTGCTACCAGACCTCTTCCCCATGAACTAAAGGAGTATCAAATTTTAATCCAAGACTATATGCTTTTTGCCCTGTTCCCCTCCCCTGTGTTGAAAAGGACCCTTGCCTTGGATTTAAGTAGAAGTGTGGGGATGGGGGGGAGAGGAGAGGGGTGCAGCTGTTGTAGGTCCAACTGGCCCTGACCCAGGCTCAAGCTCAGAGCCAATACCATGCTTGCTGCCTCCCCTTTCAGTCCCCGCCCACCTCCCTGCTCCCTACCACCTCTATATCCCATCCTTCCCCTCCCCCCCACCCCTACTGTCATTTGGGGTTCTGACTCCACTCCAGCCTAGAGTACAGAGCACAAACTGGCTTCAGTCCCACCTGGCCATGGCTCCCTGGGTTGGAGCCAGAGCTGGAGCAGGAGCTGCAGCCACCACAACCACTGGTGCATGACCAGGGAGGAGCCAGAGCCAAAATGTACTCCATGTCCCAGGCCAGTGCAGAACCAGAACTGAAGCCCCTCCAACTAAGGATAAGTGGTAAGCACAGCAGGGGCACGGGGGCAAGTAGTGGAGGGGAACACAGGACCACTTTACCTGGTAGGGTGTCTGTAGTTTTTCTCCCCATCTCTCCTCCCTTACCCTCGTGATACATCTTAGGTTGTATTGTGATATAGAAAGGCAAGACAAAGTTGTCCCAAGATGTTTAACATTCAGGACTTGTTTTCACTGAAAAGGCAATTTATAACTTGTATGATGTCTCAAACTCAAGTCCTGTTCATGCACACACAGTATTACTATGCATGTGGTGGTGCTTTCAGCTCAAGTTGACTGGGACAGGCTAATGCTCAAGTGAGCACAACTTGTCTGATGTTAACATGACCATGCTGTGTTTTAGATGTAGACTGTTTTCCACAATCTACTGGGAAAGAATTAATAAAGTAGCTTGTGTTCCTGCAGAGCCATAAAGCATGCTCCTTTCTAGAAGTCCTAGAGCCACACTAGTTAATGAAGTGCCACTGAGAGGAAAAACAGCTCTAGCATATTTTGCAGTGTGGGCACCTCTTACTGGATCTAAGCTAAATTGAAGGTGCAGACAGAAATGCAGCTCCCTGGTCTAACTCATGATCCTTTGCAGAAAGAGTCAGGAGTTAAACTGATCCTTCTGAACCAACAGACATTAGCTGTTGGGTTGGAAAAGTGGAGGATTGGCTCCAATTTGGAGCCAATCTAGGGAGAGAGACTGCATCTCTGCAGAGTTTCTCCCCTAGCTCCACTTGCAGCTCTGGTGCTGTGTCTGGATGGGAAGGTGGGGACAAGGCTGGGAAGGGAGCTCATTCTGGGTTCCCCAGCTGTGTCAGAGTGCGGTTGGGTGGATTAGAGGCCCCCCACACCTCCTTGAGGTGGGGGGGGCCCTCCAGTCTACCCATCCCACTTGCCAACACTGCTGCCTGGGCAACCCCCAGAACAAGCTCCCTCTCTGTTCCCTTTTCCCCCACATCCCATTCTGAAAACAGTGCATGGAGCAGGGCAGCTCAGCCTTGCTCCTGGTGCATGTAGGCACAAGTTACTGAGGGCAGTAACACAAGATGCTGAAAGCGCTCTGCTTTGGAGTGCCTTCTTCTGAATCTCATGTAGTGAAGGTTCGGATTTTTACAGCATCAGGCCCTTTTAAAGCACTCTGCAGCTGTGCACTTGTGTTTGCTGACAGCTGTAGAGTGCTTTCAGGGGTCAGATCAGGCAAAACTTGTCACTTTTGTCTGTGCCTTGAGAGAAGTAACTTGAGTGCAGGTTACTTCAGTTAACTGTGTAGTTCAGACCTACCTTTTGTCTGGTCTCTTTCAGTATCTTAAAGGTTTGCACGTTCCACAAGATTCTTCAGAAGAGCAACACAGATGTTGGTTACACTGATTCAAAGAAATTGTGATTAGAAAAACACAACCTGGACTTTTTGTTTTTGGTTTGCTTAGGTTTTTGTTTTTTGGGTGTTTTTTTTTTTTTTTAAGTAAGAGTTTGGTCAATTAGTTATAGAAAAGTAATTCGTTATAGAAAAGTTCATGCAAAAATGAATAGATTACTTTAGTTTTGTACTAAAATGCATTTTCATTTGAGAAAAATACCAGATGTGGAAAGACCAGCTTTTTACTCACCTACATCAGAGGAGGGTCTGTCTCAGCTTCTGCATCAAATTCAGTGAGACTTCATTTAAAGTGGTCCAAAAGGGTTGACATACTAGGAAACGGTTTTCTTAATGAAGAAGCATATAGCTGATTTAAAGTATTTAAAAACTGGGAAGGTTATGAACCTGAGATAAGAATCTGTGTAAAAAAAAAAACAAAAACCTGTAAAAAAAGGTACCTAAGATAAGAACCTGTTTAAAAAAAAGAACCTGTAAAAAAAAAAAAAAGAAAACCGTTAAAAACAACAATTTGACAACACCTGTTTCAAAACAACAGTTCATATAACTTGAGTATGTATGCAGAGAAGTAGTTTTTCTTTTAGAACAGTTCAGTAAAAAGATTTCCGCTGCTAAGGAATGCAATCAGAATTGTAAGCCTATCTGTTCATTTAAACCAATAGTTGCAGCAAGCTTTTTTTTATACTCATACTTTTACTAGGTTTCTATGTCAAATAAATAAATAAATAACATTTTAAAAAAATTATGCTGTGATAGCATGTTTTTTTTTCAATTGTTGGCATAGACTGCTTTGAGCAGTAAGATGTTGTACGGCTCCATTTCATTTAGTTTATTCCCATTAGCAGCTATGCTGAATTTATGAAAAGGCTGACTTCTGAAAGCGTGGTGTGGACATAACTCCTTGTATCAGTCTGTACATGCAAGCGCCAGTCCAGCAAACCATGTAAGCATGTACTTAACATTACTGGTGTAAATGCTCCCATTGGTATCAGTGAGACAAGTTGCATATTTAACTTTTAATCATTTGCTTAATAAAGGTGTATAGTAAGGACTGAATGTGATATATATTTTTAAATATCCAAGGCTGGGGGGGGAGGCTTGTTGGGGGAGAGGAGTTGTTTTTTGTTTGTTGGTCAAATACTGTTGTTATAAATGTAAACTATGGCCCTCATTCTACAAAAGAGTCTGTTAACATGGACGCCCTCACCTCAGTAGAACTCCCCTTGGACACATGAGATTGTATGGGTTGATCCAGTTTCAGGATTAGGGGTTTTGGCTTCTGATTTTATTTTCCAGTTCCTTTCCTGGCATCACTACTCTGTAGAAAGAAAAATTACTTTTTTAAGATTTATTGGACACCAAAAACTCTTTTAAATCCAATTCTTTCAAGCACTTCTATAATTTCAGTGGTATTTGTCTCAACTGCCTTCCCTGCTTGCCTTTTCTCTTTATAAATAGAAACTTTTCTGTCTGTTTCTTAACTGAAAAACAGAAGCTATTTCCTTTGCCATTCTTGGAAAATATTTTACTGTGTGCCAATATTTGAATGTAAAGAAAGTTGCCAGTTTCAACGTGTATAGTTTTGAAAAGCAAATATCACAAATTTTAAAATACTGAAACTGAAAGCAGTTTTAAAAATCTGAAAAGCCCCAGTCCTGTTAAAATATGTATTTAAGTTTGCAGTGGGCATGTCTACACATCCACTAACATGCCTTAGATACTGTACATTTAGTTTAGTACTTGCTTAATAAAGTACTGAGTGCACAGTAACTAGAGTTACTGCACAGTAGCATTGGTGCATGGTTATTTTGTGATGCTTACTGCACATTAGCCTAACAACACTGAGCAGTAGGCTTTTAGCACGGTTTTCAACTGCCAGGCTCCTGCACAGTGGTATTAGGTTAATGTGCAGTACATGTCCCGTGTAGACGTGCCCAGTGTGAGGTAGATCCGATGACTTCAGTGGAACTTACTTACAGGATGCTATATTAAGTGTACGCATGACTTCTTGTTGCTTGCCCACCAACACCAGGCTGTTCAGCTTCTAGTCAGTACCATTGTAAGTTTTCAATGCCTATAAAAAGGCAGTAATATATAGCTCACGGCCGTTTGGATTTTTGCCATTATAAAATCTGTTTTCACTGGAAAGTTTTCTGGCTGATTTTCAGGTCATGGTAATATTTCTGATGCCTTAGTCTTTATAGAAGCTTCTTTTTTACAAAACCTGCATTTTTAATGATAATACCCCTTTTAAAATACTTCAGTATGAAATCCTTAGTCATTTTGTTTCCAGTTTAACGCCTTTGCTGTGGTTAGGTGTGTGAATATCTGAAGAGTAGGACTATCCATCTGATACTGATACTTTTTTAAATGTTGATCTGGTATCCATACCAGAATTCAAATGTTGTTTTTATGATTGTAACAATAATCTATGTTCCTTTGCATCCTATTGATTTCACACTTTTTTTTTTTTTACCTTTTGTAGTCACCTTCATAAAACGGCACTGAATAACCATATATCTATGCTGTTTCTGAAAATGAAACATACAGACAATACTCTTTACTTATTATTTTAAGTGCATTTGTGCAATGAGAAGGACTGACTGTGTTTATATGCATATTAGATGTTAAGTTAAAGCCATGTCTGGGTTGGTTGTATTGGAACCCAGATACAGCCTTTAGAAACAGTTTATCATGCTGCTTTATCTTCCCTTCCCATTTTACTGATATATATTGAACATCCCTGAAGTTAAACTCAATGTCTTTAGCATTCTTTAAAGAATGCTGTACATTGAACTTTCCTCATACCATAAATCTTTCCTATAAAAGGGACACAAACTTAACACATTGTAGGCTTTAAAAAAGCCTTCTTTGTAATATGTACGTAGTTACACTGTGCTTAGTTCCTTTAATGCTACCCACTGCATCTACATTTTGAGAACTAATGCCTTCAAGGAACTTTACTTTTCAGCATTCTTTGATCATAACATTCCTCTGGTTGAACAAAGGGTAACTTTGTACAAGGAAGACATTTTTGTTATTAAAAGGACCTAAAATAGTCTGGAACTACGTTGTCTCCAACTGTAGCAATTAAGACTCTCCTTCACATTCCTAATGAATTTGTGTAAATGCTTCATATCCAAGATATTAGATTATTATACCTGTTCTAAATGCAAAATGTGAGACAAAGAAGGTAATTCTGAGTGAGGCAATTAAAGTACCTCCCTATGTATGGCAAAATCATACTGAAGTGACTTGACTTGTTAAAAAATTATCCATCCATAATAGAAACAATAGTTAGGTGATCTTTTTTTAGTACATGACAGATTTAATTGTATTATTATTAATAATTCTAGTATAGACATTTTACTTATTCAGAGCTTGGTCAAGTGTATACTAAGGTTTGCTTAACACACTTGTTTCAGGTTGGAATTCTGAAGATTAAACTTTCTATTTTTGTCTTTAAACTGAACTATGCAAATTAAAATGTCAAACAGTTTTACATCAATGTGTGTGTTCACACTAAGGGATTACACTGATTTGGCTGGTACAATAGTTGCATGTAAACCAACCATAACCATGAGTATGTTGATCACAAGTTGTTAACGGGAGGTTTGATCTTTCTTCTGTGCATTGCTTTTAAAATGTAGGTAAATGTACACTTAGTCTGAAGACTTTATAAAAATGACATTACTTTACTTGCTATCCCATGCATCTCCTGTTTCCGGGAGGGATGTGGGGAGAGTGGTCAGACCAGGAAGGGCTACAGATGGAGCCAGCTCTGTCTACTTCAGGAATATCAGAGAGCTAATAAAGCAGGCATGCACACATGCTGCATCTGGGGCAGATCCGTCTACCTGCTCCTCCTGCGGCAGCAGCACCTGCGTTGCGGCACCCCTGAGCAGATATTGAAGCATCCCAGCTGAGAATCACTGGCACAGAGACATTACTTAGCCTCCAAATATTTTCCAGATATTGAGATTTTATACCTGGAATGCATTACCGGATTATTAAAATGCTTTTCATTCAAAGAAGCAAAGCATAATAGACAAAAGTAGCATGATCAGTAGTGACATTTTCTTTGTGTAACATGATTCTTTGTATTGATTTCTTTGTGTAACGTGATTCTGTAGGATGAATCATATTTATGGTTTATCTTATGCAAATTGAAGTTAATATTTATGTTAGCGTTACAGAAGCAATATTACCTAATGATTAATGGATATATAGATTGTGTTTGTTAATAAGTGATAATGGAGTAAGATTTGGTGACTGCGTGTCATGAATATGCTGTATGTCTTGCAGCAGATCCTGAACAGCTGTAATTCATGGCAGGATGTTTTTCTGTTTGCACATCTTGCAAGACAAATATGTGTTTATACATTCACGTTTAGGCACCCTGTGATTCTTGCGCCTTTTATGATTCGACCAAAATCTGAAGGTTGTTATAAATCCAGAATGAATACAATGTCTTCACTGGAGTCACACCAGACTTGCAGCAGTGTCAGTGAGATCGGTATAAGTGACAATGACCTTGACATTTATTTCTTTCCTTAAATGTCTGAGAACTATTTCATGCATACTAAACTCATCTTGCTTTGGAACAATCTTACCCAAAAACAGAAGGCCAGAATATGGCAGAATGTGACACTTAGGTTATTTTAATCTGATGATGAAGTGATCATGCATTAAATTCTTTTAGAGGTATTAAAGGCCCTATTTAACAATAGGAGGCAAAATTCTGTAGTAAGGAGGAGCATTCCAGATTTACACTCAGGAACAAAATTTGTCCTATAACTTAAATGTCTTGGATCACAATGTACTTACTGTGGGCTCCTTCTCAAAATGTTGACTCAAAACACCAGAAAGGAAATGAGATGGGTGAGCCAGTACATACAGTGCCTTTCAATTATGGAGAGCAATAAGGAGTTTCTAGCATAAAACAGACTTTATTTCTGATATGCAGAATACAGGGATTCTCTGTAGTTGGGAGAGTAAAAAATCTTATACAAGAAATAGATACTGATGTCTAATAATCATTAAAAAAAATACTGGGGCATGTCTGTAACAATTACAAACATGAAGAAAATAAATTTGTAAACTAAACAAGTACAAACTTTTAAATTAACATGCAGTTTTTAAAGTACTTTTCACTTTTGAGACATGGTTTGGCAGTAAACATGGTTGTAATACGAGTGAAAAAGCGTGTTTCTAACCAAGTAGTCAGACTCTGAAGCATTGAAGGCTGCAGTCAGTGTGAGCACTGTTTGAGACAAGAATAACAACCCTGAACGTCAGGTTTTCCACTTTTGACGCACCATGTGAATGGGTTGTTTGATGGAGCGTTTACATTGTGGTGGCAGGGTAAACCAGAGGAAGGGAGTGTAAAAGGATGATGAGAGTTGAGTCAATACATGTTGGATAGCTGTCAGTGCTGGGAGCTCCAAGGTCTACTGCAATAATCTTTACAATGCTGCCAACCATTAGCTAAGTACACTGCACTGGCATAAAACATACTTTATGAAGGAGTGGAAGTTCTTTATAAAATATTTTTTTTGTGGGTGAGGGTCTAAATAATATTCCATATTTACTCTGTCAGTTTTTCTCTTTCATCATTTACCATATAACTTTTCATGCGTCTGATTTTAAACATTTGGTAAAAGTATCCTTAAACTTTGAATTTTTTGGTTTTCTACAAGTACTATTATTTTCTCCCTTTGAATTACTAAGAAATGTCTACAGGCCTTCTCAGTTCTACAAATTTCTTTTGTTTGGAAAAATCAAGCTAACCTTTAAAAAGTTCTACACTCGAGTTATTAATCCAGACACTACAGAGAGTGCATCTACTGGTACACCCTTAACATAGCAGGCTACGTACTCATGCCATCAGCTGTACAAATGTTTTATGTAACTAAACTGTATTTACTTTTCTATTGCATATGAAATAATCAGTTACTATAGTAACTCTCACCTTGCGTTGCATTTCCCTTTGCATGCTGTATTAACCAGAAACACAGAATACTAAAGAAACAATAACAGTATTATGTAACGTAGAAGGAAATGCTTGGAAAAACACATGCTTAGAAATCCCCTTTAACCATAACCCAGCCCTCACTCATCCCTCTCTCAAGATCTGGGCACACAGGGAAATCTCTTGTGTTGTCTTCTTTCCTTCTGCTTGGATAGAAATTCAGCTGTCAACATGGCAATCTTATACTCCCACCTCTTCCAAATGTCATGGACCACTTCCCTTGGTGCAAGGGATTTAAGAAAGACAGCGTAACTTAAGTAAAATAAATACCATATTTACTCAAATATACAATGAGGTCCCCGTCTGTCCCCCTCCATCAGTACTGGAAGGGGAAAAAAGCCCTTCATCTTGTATTCACATTCAAAGTGGAGAGGGGAGCAGGCATCTGCTTTGGCTCTGACTCTGGCCCTGAGCCCAGGTCAGGGCCAGTGAAACCCACAGCAGCCTCCTGCCCCTGCCTCTGCTTTTCTGCAGCTTCTGCTTCTCACCTATTCCCCCTTTACTCAAGCAAAGCTCAGCTCCAGGTCAGGTTGGGGGTCTCTCCTAGCATGAAGCCCAAGAAAAGTCCTTCCCCTGCCTGGCCAATCAGTAATGCCAACCCTGCTGTATTGCTTGCCTGGCCAGTCAAGGGCAGATCTTCTATGTACTGTTCTCTGGGACTGAGCAGCCTGGGCAGTCTGGTGGGGGGGGGGAGAGGGAGAGATTGGGGAGCATTGGGGGAAGAGACAGAGTTTTGGGGGGAAGAGTTAGAGACTGGGAGAATGAGGGGAGGGGCAGAGGCTGGGGGGAGCTGGGATTGAGGGGGTGCAGGTGATGGGGCAGGAAGCTGCAAGGGAAAGAAATGGGTGGGGCAGAGGGCAAGGGGAGCAGTGGCTGGGGGTGATCAGCCACTGCTTTCCCTGCTGTAACAGGGGGTGGGATTCAAGATAACCCTTCAATACTTAGATTCTATACCAGGAAAATTATAAAAAAAAATTACAAATTTTCCATATACAGAGTGTAATTAATGGGATGTTGTCTTGTATTTGGGGTCATTTTACATTTGAGCAAATATGGTGGTCAGAAGAAAGAAGGGGGGGACTAAGGCTAATAGTCATATGTTCATACAATTAAACTAGCTACCTACCCAGCTTGATGCCTCTGAATCACTTAAATCTATTGAAAAGAAAAGGGTTTTATTGTTGGGTGTGGGGTTGTGCTGTAGGGGGAAGGGTGATTATTTTTTTTCCCCCTTCAAAAGCTTTGTGTGTTGCTCTGCTACATTTAGAGAAGTCTGAAGAGAGTTGTGGAGCAACATATAAAATGGATGGTAAGACCAAATATTTTCAGAGGAGAGCAGCATAGTGCAGTATAAAAAAAAAAAAAAAAAAAACCAACAAATCAGCAAGGTAGAGAATGGGTGTGATCCTGCACCAGCGAAATCAAAAGGAGTTTTTCCATTAAGTTGAGCGGTACAAGATCAGAATCTTTGTGGGTGGTGTATACTTTAATGAGCTGTAAGCTTACCTAACAAACCTTAAGAGCTGTTCATGTTTTGAATTGTCCCAATGTTCAACTATGGAATAAATAAGACTTATGATCAAACATAGTCCCTAGTTGTTGTGCACTGTTCCTTTATCTAGCAAGAAGAGGTTACTACCAAGGCAATGTGCTTAGCCCTTGGGAGAGAACACTAAACTTCATCTGTTTTGGCCTAGCAATCCAAGTGGCATTGGCAGGTTCTATATTGTTCCTGAATAGTAATAATTTCATAGATTTCACAGACATTAGGGCTGGAAGGGACCTCGGAAGATCATCAAGTCCAGCCCCCTGCCCAAAGGGCAGGAAGTCAGCTGGGGTCATAGGATCCCAGCAAGATAAAACCGTTTGACCTTGTCACCTCTCAATAAATCATTGATTATTTTTTCTGCCATATATGTACGTTACCTGATACATTTGTGGCCACATGTAATTTATTCAGTTCAGAATAAGACTGTTGTTTTGAACAATTTCAGGAAGAAACCCTTTTTAAATCTTATTCCACATTACCTCTGTTACTTGTATGAGTATTGCTGCCTTTTTCCTCCTCAACCTCTTCTTCTACATTGACAAAATATCAAACATCTGTAAATAAATAAGAAAAACACTGGGTTTCTTTATCAACAGGGCAAGTTCTTGTAGAGATCTCAAGTGCGCACAAGAAACTGAATGACAGTCTAGATGAAAGTGTAAGTAAATATTTCATTAACTTTTTTGAAATTGTACAAGAATATTTCTTAACTCTGTAAATAACCATAATATAATTTGCTTGTTTTTAAAGTTCAAAAAATTTCATAAAGAAATTATTACTGAACTAGAGAAGAAAACAGAGCTGGATGTAAAATATATGAATGTAAGTACATTGAACCTTAATACCACAACAGATCAATTTAATTTCTTTACATTGTCCCTTGCTTTAACATCTGTTTCTGCAGCACATGACTATATAATATTTACTCTTAAAGTGTGTTAAAAGACATTCCTCTTATCTTGGAAATGATTTAGTATCGTTTAGTCTCAAAATATATTACAATATGATCTAAATACTGAATTTGAAAAATATAACATTATTTTGTATAAATGGAAAACTTGTTTTAGCTGGATAATTTAGCTCAATAATCTTTTGAATCAGAGCTGCTAATATGAAGAAAAGCCTTTGACAAATATGTTGATTCAGTATTAATCAAGATTTATCATTCAAGGCATTTATTAGCCACTTGCATACTTCTTTTGATAGTTGCATTAGAGCATGAATTGTAAGATGTTTAAATTCTCTGATTGCAGGCAACGTTAAAGAGATACCAAACTGAACACAAAAGCAGGTTAGATTCACTGGAGAAGTCACAGGCTGAGCTGAAAAAAATCAAAAGGAAAAGTCAAGGTGGAAGAAATGCAATGAAATACGAGTATAAAGAAATTGAGGTTTGTGTACCATATCCCCATGGATTGCTTGCTACTCTTATGGAAGTCTCTTAACAAGATCAGTCATTGTTATAAAACATTATAATCGGAGTTTTCTTCTGAATCTAGTTTCTTCTGACTTCTTCTCTTTTCTTTCTTTCTAAGAAAAGAAAAAAAAAACCTGCCCACCATTTGCTGTGCTTGCATTGTAATTATTTGTCTAGATGCATTCTTCTATTTAGCTGTTTGGCAACAGTAAGACAATAGAACTTCAAACAGGTTACATTGCTTTATTGATTCCCCAAAGCTGTTTTGTTTTAAAGACACTGTTAGCAAATGAACTCACACAATGAAAATTATCGTTTAGGGACTAGTTCTACAGAACTTTTATTTTTCTGGTATACCACACAGAAATGAAGAAATGTTTATAAATACATTTTTTCTAGAGTCTATGTCAAATTCTGACTGCAGGGATTCCTGACTGTGGTTGAATTGTTCCGTCAAAAGCTAAGTGTTAACCTTCGCATAGCCCCTGGTGAACAGGCAGCAGTTGTTGGCTGCTCAGCCAAAAGCTACTGCCAATTCCACAGCAGCTGTGAAAGGGTTAATACGCTAGTGCTGACCCTGATGGGTGAACTCTGTCCCCTCTGTCCATGAGTCTGGCAGGGGGAGTAGTATGGAAGTCATTTTACAGCATCTCTGTGCTTCTATTCTTTCATTACAGCAAAGATGCCAGCATTCCCACTTAAGACATGCACCCCCTACTCTAGAGAGCTGATTTTTTTTTGGGCGGGGTGGGGGGGACAAGGTAGTTTGGGACATGAATAAATATGGTATATAGGTAGTCTCACTGATTGCACTGCAATAGTATGTTTTGGTCATGTAACCACAAGATTTTTTTACGATAATCAAGCAGGACAGCTAAATAATATCACCAGTGCCTACAATTAATAGAGGCAAACTCAGTATTCTAATACTGAATTCACCTCTGTTCCTCAGCAAGGCTCAGACAAAGTAAAGAGGTGGGCTGCAAGGGGGCCAAACAGTTTATAATTCCTTTCAACCTTCTGTTATACTGGGAAAAGAATGGGGACAGCTTTATGGGTTAATCTACATTAGGAAGTTGCTGCTGTAAATGAGGGCATGCATTTGCAGTGTATTAGCTACTTCTCACTAATTCTGTGTGGCTTTTCTTAGTGGGTGCATCTACACAAGACACTTTACTGCACAGTAGCCTAATCTACTGTGCAGTAAAGCATCGCTATCTATACATGTGGGGCATTTACTGCACAGTAAATTTAGGCTACTGTGTAGTTAGCTAGTACCTGTCAATATAGCTATTAGATTTACTGCACAGTAACACTCATATAGATGCTGACTGGGAGCAAATTTGCTCTCAGTCAGCCTAGGAAGCAGGGGGCCAAGGGAACAGAGAGTTCTCTGTTCCCAGTCCTGGTGCTGCTCAGCTCCCCTCAGGAGCTGATCAGCGCTGGGACTAGGGAGCTTTCTAATCCCCGTCCTGGATCCCAGTGCAGAGCTGGCTGCTTTGGAGGGTGAGTGGGGACTGGGTTCCAGAGCAGCCAGCTCCATGCAAAGCAGGGCAGCTGCCAGAGAGCCCCGTGCCCTGCCCCCCTCCCAGCAGGAGGCTTGCCAGTAACTGCCCCACACCTGAGATGGCTCCCAGCAAACCTCAGGGGGCTCACTGGCAGCTTTGTGTCTTGATTATGCACGTGGCCAACAGAGCTCTGCCCACTGCAGGTGCAGCTGTCTTTTCACCTGATGCACATCAGGTCCCCTCCGGATGTGCGTGGGGCCAGGAGACAGTTGCCATTGCAGCCAGTAGAGCTCTCCTGGCCCCATGCCCCTTGCTAACACCTGGGGAAGCCTGGAGCTCCCCCTGGCTACTGCAGGGTGGCAGGGCAGGGCAGGAACAAATCTGCTCCCAATGGAGAGCATGTACAGACATGCTTCTGAGAAAGGCTTACTGCGCAGTAAGCCTAATGCTAATTAATAGCACACGTAGACACGCCCAGTGTGCACTTAAGTACCCTTGCATGTGAGCAAACTTACTCCTTTGTCAAAATTTAGTAAAAGAGTTGTTAGCTCTTCTGTTTGGTTAAACAGTAGTCATCTTGAGCTAATGATGGGTGAAGTTATACCTCTATATAGTTTGTGTATCAACTGAATTTTTTTAAGTGTTTTAGGATTCTTTTTTTCTGAAAAGTCCTACACAGGCTACAGCATACTATCATTATTGTCTTTCCTAGTGATTTTGTAAACAGCATTGCCACCTTGAGGAAAAATCAAAAATGGTTAACACTCTGGAGATGGAAGTTACATTTTAGTGTTACTTCAAACAATGAAACGTGGAGTTCAGATTACGAATTGTGCAAGATGGCTTGGAAAGGGATAGTTTCATAGTTAGGAGCTGGAAGGGACCTTTCAGATCATTGGGTCCAGCCCTCCTGCAGTTGGGCAGGAAAGATTGCTGGGCTCAGATGACCCCAGAAAGATGGGCATCAAGACGCTTTTTGAAGATCACCAGGGTGGATGACTGTACCCCTTTTGGGGAGAGCCTGTTCCAAATGCTCGGTACTTGACTTATGAAGTAGTTTTTCCTTATGTCTAGCCTGAAGCGATCCTCAATCAGCTTGTTTCCATTATTTCTTGTCCCCGCCCCGGGGGACCTTGGTGAACAGATGCTCTCCCAGGCCCTGATGTATGCACCTGATATACTTATAGGCTGCCACCAAATCCCCTTTGAGTCTTCTCTTTTCCAAGCTGAACAGTCCCAAGTCTTTCAGCCTCTCCTCATATGACCTGATCTCTAGGCCTCTGATCATGCACATGCCCCTCCTTTGGACCCTTGAGCTTCTCCACATCCTTCCTGAAGTGCAGTGCCCAGAACTGGACACAACTCCAGCTGCAGTCACCAAGTCTGAGTAGAGAGGGAGGCTGACATCTTTAACCTTGCTTAAGATGCCATGGTGGATGCATGCCAGTGCTTGATTAGGTCTGCCAGCTATAGCATTGCATTGGTGGCTCATGTTCATTTTGTTGTCTGTCATAACACTCAGGTATTGTTCAGATATGGTGCTAACGAGTGTAGCAGTGCTGAGCCTGTAAGTGTTGTGGATTATTTCTCCCCAGATGAAGCACTTCTACATTTCTCCGTAGCAAATGACATCTGGTTGAGGTCCGCCCAACTTGCAAGCCTGTCCAGGTCAGCCTGTATTGCCAGCCTGTCTTTGAGTGTGACCACACTCCTCCATAGTTTGGTGTTGTCAGCAAACTTTGCTAGTTCTCTTTTAATACCCAAATACAAATCGTTGATGAACATGTTGAAAAGCACTAGTCCGAGTACTGAACCCTGAGGGATGCCACTGGTCACAGTTCCGTCAATCAATACTCTCTGGGTCCTACCATGGAGCCAGTTACGTAGCCACTGGACCATAAAGTACTTGAAGTTGCATTTTTCCCAATTTTTTCATGGCCACTTTGTGGGAGACCAGGTCAAAGGCCTTTTTGAAGTCCAGGTACATGACATCAACTTCATTTTCCCCATCCAGGTGGCGAGTAACCTGATCATAGAAGGAACTGAGGTTGGTCTGGCATGACGTGCCCATAACAAAGCCATGTTAGCTGTCCTTCAGAATATTGCCTTCTGCTAGCCTTCTGTAAGGGATTCTTTGATCATTTTCTCCAGGATTTTACCAGGGACTGAGGTCAAATTGATTGGTCTGTAATTTCCCAGGTCCTCCTTTCTCCCTTTCTTTAAAGATAGGCACCACATTGACCTTCTAATCTTCTGATACTTCTCCCAAGAACCATGAGTCTTCAAATAACTTTGCCATAGATAGCACGATGACATCGGCCAGTTCTTTTAGCACCCTCAGGTGTAGTTCACCTGGTCCTACTGACTTGTAGATATTTAGCCTTTGTAGATGCTTCCCCACAAGATCTATGCCAACTATGGGGGGGTGATCATGCCCACCATTATCATTCTGTATCCTGTCAAGCAGGCTAACACCCTTGGACTGGTGGAGCTAAGAGCCTTGGACTGGTGGGATGATCCTGGCTCAGGCAGGGGGCTGGACTACATTACCTCCAGAGTTCCCTTTCAGCCAGAGTTCTCTATGATTCTGTGATATTGTATTCCTTGTGATTTGTTCGTATGTCTTCCATTTCATGTGTTATCTTTTTATCATGTATTTTCAGTTCCCGTTCTTCTCTTAAAATCATTTAAGTTTTAATCAAGTGTAAATATAATGTTCAGCTGCTGTTGCTAATCATCTGTCTGTTAACCTAAGATAAGTACAGGAAAGATTGTCTTGCACTTAACCTACTCCACTAAGGATTCAGATTGAAGTTTCTCAACCTTACACAAATTTCTTTGACCTTTGTCAAATCCTATTGACTCAATTCTCCATCTTTAAAAATATGGCATAAATATTTTCATGCTTCAAAATGATTTTGAAGGTGAATTTAATTACTGAAACCAGTTGATCAGCTAATGTCTGAGTTGTTTGGCATCAGGTGAATAAGCACTCACCTAAAATGTAAAAGATTTAAAGCAAAAACTTATTGTGCCATTTTAGGAATGATGTTTATTTACACTGCTGATTTTTGTTTCACAAGTTCAGTCAAGTCAGAAGTCAAACTTGTAGCCTGCACACAGTTCATATTCTAATTGTGTATTTATTTAGTATTTGGAAACAGTCACTTCACGACAAAGTGATATTCAAAGATTTATTGCTGAAGGTTGCAGAGAAGCTCTCCTTGAAGAAAAAAGAAGATTCTGCTTTTTGGTTGACAAGCACTGCAGTTTTACTCAGCACATGAACTATTATCATATACAGGTCAGTGTTGCTCTGAAGTGCAGAGGTAGAAATGGGGGTCTCATCAGAACAGAGACATTTTCAATAAGTTTATTTTATGTTTGTTTAAGCAAAGAAGTAATTGCTTACTTTTGAAACCAAGGAATGAAAGGCTTATGCCAATCCACTTGTATTCCCAATATCACAAATAACTTGCACTAAACATTATTTCTATCACATGGCTTAGTGTTAAATTGATATATTTAGTTTATATACTAGCTAAATATTAAAGCTTCAATGTTAAAAGACTTCATAGAGGTTGCAGTGGTGTGGTACAACTGAAGTTAGAATGTAGTCCATTGCAATTCAAATGTTGCTTTAACCAAAAAATATGCATGTTTTATAACTTCATTTTTATTGGTTGCAGTGTACAGATTTACTTAACTCCAAGTTGCCTGTGTGGCAGGAAACCTGTAGTGATGCCACAAAAGTGCCAGAGAAAGTTATCAATATGATAGAAGAGATAAAGACACCTGGTTCCACTCCAATATCAGGAACTCCCCAACCTTCACCAATGATAGAAAGAAATACTGTGGTATGCATTTTCTCATTAATTGCAAGTAAAGACTGACTTTGCTGATTTGTATGTGTATAAACGTTACGATTTTATGTAATTCCAGAGTCTCAAGACTTAGGGCGAAAAAACTCAGTAATAAGCTGGACCCTCAGTTTTGTAACTGTATCCATTAGACAGATGTATGGACCCATACAAAGCCTTTTTGACATTAGCAGAGATCCTGGTTTCCTCTGTTTAAAAATCACAAATTCTCTGATAAAAATGCAGGTTCTCTGATTTAAAAACCCCAAAATGTGCAGTTAAAATGAGACGTGCGTATATCAATTTAACACAATGTTTTATTGATAAATTTACAATTTTAAAGCAATTTGGAAGTCTACCAGTACCTCAATCGCTATAGTAAAATAAATTCTAAGTGCCTGTAAATTTTGTTATATGATGATTTGGGGTTTTTTATCATGAAAAATCAGCGCTCTCCCTACCCCCTTAGCTCATTAGGATGCAGTTCCGAGCCCCTCACTTCCAAGCCACAGCCCCCCACCACTGCTGGTGCTCCTCACTCCCCAGCCACAGGTCTCCCCACTCTGTATCCCTGCTGGAGGCAGCCCCCGGCGCCAGGGCTACAGCCCCTTTCCCCCTAGCTGCAGTGCCCAAGCCCCAGCTGCCGCCTGCAGGAGGCAGCAGCTACTGAGGCAGAGCGGAGCATGGAGCCCAGCTCCCCACTCCCCCATGGGTGGCATGGTCAAAGCAGAGGCAGCTGTTGGTTCAGGCTCCTCATCTTGCTGCCCCCACTCTGGGACCTCCACGGCCCAGCAAGCGGGACCCAACACAGCAAGGCAGAGCAGGGCCAGGCGGGAAAGCTACATGCTGTTGCAAGCCCCATGTCACCCTGGTGAGGTGCCTTCTCAGATCTGTGTGCAGGGTGGGGGCAGGCTACCTGCTGGGGGCTTGGGGCTCCACATCCTACTGTCTTCCCGCTGGGGCCTCGGTGGCCCTTTGGGCAGGACTTGATATGGCAGGGCAGAGTGGGGCCAGGCAGGGAAGCTCCTTTACACTGTGAGCCCTGTGTTGCCCTGGTGAGTCACCCCTTGCCTGCCTGGCAGCAGCGGAGGTGGTGGTACAGATCTGTGCCCTTTGCTGCTGCCAGGCAGCTCATCTGGGGGACAGCGGGGAGGGAGGGGGCTGGCTCCCCACTGCTGCTGCGTGCACTCCCAGAGGAGCAATTCAGTGCTGCAAATAATCCAAGATGTCCATGTCATTTCATTAATCTGTTAATACTATATTAAAATTTTGCATCTATAGATTGGAAAAAATTATTATCCTCTTCATGAAAATGCAGCAAAAGTGCCTCCTGCTCCCACAAGTAAAGCATATACTAGTCCTTTAGTTGATATGTTTAACAATCCAGCAGCAGTTCAAAAGGCACCTTCAGAAAGACTAAATAATTCAACAGGTGAGTTTCTCCTTATTTTCATGCTGAAAGTGGGTTTCATTTTTATCTCAGTATGGCTATACAAGCAGTACAAATGGTATGCATTGTAGTCTGTCAAACATTTGTGCATTTCTTCTGACTTCCAAAATAGTCACCAGTTCAATGTTTTGACTACATGGCGTTCTAACAAGCATTGAGAAATGTCTACTGGAGGGAAGTTTGGGGTTTTTTTCCTAGATGTTAATGTCTTGCAGCAAAGCCTCGTACAAACATTCAGTTTTTCCTGGGAGAGCAGATGTTTGTACAAGTATTCACTGGACTGTGCTGCTCCAACTGGGAGTAAAAAATGGCCCCTTCATAATCCACACATTGTATTGCAGAAAAATACAAACCAACCATGGACAGTCGGGTCTGCAAATGAGGGTTGCCCTGTGCCCTGCAGGTATCTGTTGCCAGGCAGACTAAGGGAGCCTGCAGAATGTGCTGAGCTGTGTGCTCCCTTAGTCTTCCTCTTCCCCTGGTTTCAGTGTCAGCATTGCAAGGTCTTCATTCTTCAGGGCATCAGCATTTGAAGTCTGTACATGCAACTCTGAATAAGCTTTCGTACCAGGAAAACAAACCTAGGAGAATTCTCCCACATTATCTGAATGCTTGCGTGCAGCCTTACTGAAATAGGGAACTATCTAATAGGAAAATGTAAAATCCCAACCATGAAAGTTTTATATTAAACACACAAGTCTCTTAATTCTTTTAATCTCTGTTCATACCTTTTTGATTAATATGGCCCAGCAAGTGAAATAGGTTGGGGACTGAATATGTATCCAATCCTCCATGTCAGTTGTTACTTGCATCCTCTTATTCTGCACTACGGAAAAGCTGAATCCTGGTAACTTAGCCCTGTTTCTTTAAGGACTAGGGTGCTTCAGTTTAGCTTTCACTTACTAAAGAATAAGGAGGACAGCTACTATGTTAGCTTCTCTGGAATAAGTCCATCTCTTTTTATTTCACTGTAACTTGTTCTTTTGTTCATACCTTGAATGATCACTTTAGAACATGCAAGCAGAAAAGTGAATGACTATTACATTCTTTTTTTAAAAAATTACAAAAGGACACAAGTTGAAATGGACATGAATTTCCCTTCCCTTTGATCAAATGGTAAATCCCATTAAAAATAGGATTTGTTGTAGTGTTTGAACAGGGGTGGCCAGTTATCTAGGCTGGAAGACCACTTAAGTTGCTGAGGGTTACATGTACACATCCATGCATGTGAGTATTCCTCAGCCCTGGCCCTGGCCCCAGCCTGCCCCCCTCACCTGTAACTCCCACTGTTATCTACTAATTGAGTGCTTGGCACATCTAAGAATCCAACTATTTATGTCTCCAGTCTCTGAACACAGTTAAAATTTTCTGGGACTGGAAAATATAGTACAGGTTTCTCTCACTTTATGCAGGTTCTGTATGTGTGAATTCGTTCTTATGCAATGACCCTTTTTATACCAAAAATTCATTATATGCAAGATAAATTCACTCTAATGCGATAGGCATGGTGGAAGCCCGGAGTCAGCTGCTTTCTGTGGTGGATTGTAAGAATAATATGCACCAGAATATAGTCTCTTGTATGAATACATGCTCTTCTTCATTGTCTGCAACATGTATTTCTGTAGTTGTCATCCCCATAATGATAGTTCCCTGTGTTTGTGTGTACTGTCTGCTGTTGGCGAGTATCAAAATAGTCTTGTAAAAGTAGTAGAAATGGGTCTGGGGGTCAGTACAGTTGAAGTCTTGGAACGTATCCCTATTAGTTGCATTGTAAAGTGGGTTCCCTTTATGCAAATTTGACTTATGCACCCTCTTCTGGGAATGTGTATACAGCATAAAGTGAGAGAAACTTGTAAAAGGAAAATCTTTCATGCATATGTACATTAGCAACATTTAGCCACTAGATAAAAAACAGCAGTGGTCATTAAAAGCCTGTAAAACTCTTGCATCTATTGGTTTAATGTTGTAATATTCAAAGTATTTCTTATATTAACCACGATAATATTGCAGTAATGTTAAATATTTGCAAATGCCACCTGTGATGATTGTAATTGGAAATCCCTGCATCAAAACAACAGATAGCAGGAAAATTCGTTTTATTTTGGTTCTGCTTTACTGTAGTTTTAGGTGGGCAGCTTTTACCTTTGTTACCTTGCAGATAACATCACAATGATTTTTTTTTTAATAGATAATTCAGATGATGCTAATTTATACCGTTCAACCTCAGTTGCCACAGGACTGAATATAATGAAAAGACCAAAAGTAAAAACAATCTTTCCGCATACGGCTGGAAACAACAAGACCTTACTTAGCTTTGTGCAAGGAGACATCATCACACTTCTTGTAGCTGAAGAAAAGGATGGCTGGCTTTATGGGGAACATGACTTGACTAAAGTGTACGTCAATATATTGCCAAGTTTTGAGATAAGGGACAAATGTATCTTACCAGTTTTATGAGGCTTTTTGCTGGAGGTCACTGCTTTTGGACTGTGGGGAAGTTTCCTCAGTGGTCAGGAAAATGATGCTGTTGAGACATCTATTCGCAATACATAAACAAAATCCATTTAATGCTATCAGTTACTATCAAGAGCCAAAACAAGCGGCTAAGATGCTATCCAGATTTTACTGTGATGAGCTTAAGGTTACACCATACCAAACTTTAAAAACATATTTAAGTGAAAACGTTAACTTGTCCTTTTCTTTCATCCTATTTACAGAAAAGGTTGGTTTCCATCATCATACACAAAGCCACTGGAAGAACCAGGTGAAAACAGACTACCTGCCCCAGTGCCAAGGTAATGATGTCAGTTTGAAGAAAAATTTGCACTGTTTTAAACTGTTTAAACTTTACAAAAATTCTCTCTCCATTTTTTTTAGAATTCTCTTGGTGTTTGTCATTCAGGAATATGTTTGTCTCGATTATGTGACCATTCTCCCCCACCCAAAGATTCCCATATTTAAGATTAAGCACACATGTTCTTTGCCAGATTAGGGTCCAGAAAGCAATATTAATTGTTTTAAATAATGTAATATTTGCCTTTTTTCCTTGTAGCCCTGTACCAATCAGAAGTATCAGTTCTGTAAATCTAGCAGACAAAGGTGGTGTTGTCCTCCCCCCACCAGACTATCTAGGACCCTTGAAAATAGGTGCAATTTCAGATAAGAGACTGGATTCTTCCAAGGATACAATTGTGAAAGTACCAGTAGAAAGACCAGACAACACAACTCCTGTAAGTAAAACTGCATCGTGACTTTTAATCAGATATTACGAGTCCAAATGTTCCTTTCCAGCTCCTGGCCACTTAAAAGTTAGACAGCCCTGATTTAAATAATCTTATAACAATTCAGAACATGGAGCAAAATGTGGCATTTCACAAGACCTGTGCAGCTCCATAGAAGTACGTAAAAATGGGGGGAAAAGTCTGCAAAGAACCTTCTGCTGGCAGAAGAATAGATGGACATATATGCAAGTCTATACCCTCAAGAACACAACTGAATTAAATACATGTAAAATAAAATAAATATTCTGATTAATCCATTAAATCAATGTTCAAACAATGATGTGTGTTGAAAATTGCTAATAGACTAAGGACCTGAGTATTATATTGAAGTATATCTTGGATCAGTAAATTATCTGCTTAGAATGATCAAAGGATGCAATAAAATACAATGAGAGTACTTGGTCTCTGAAATATTGACAAACCTTGTTGATATAGAAAACAAGTAGTAGCCTTTATCAAATAAACTGCCTTTCTATTTCTCAGTTTCCTTTTTTATGATAAATTTTAGACTATAATTGGAGGTATATAGAGAGGGTAGATGCACTTAGATTAGGCAGAGTCTATTCTCTAAACATTTGGTAAAGAAAAAAAAGGGAGCATTTACACATGAAGTAAAGAAATAAATTTGTCTGAATTTTCTCTGTGGAATAAGTAACTTTGTCTTGGAAAAATCATTTGTGATAACTTCAAAATTTAAACTGGCACTTTTTAAATGAAATACACAGCCCATAGTAAAAAATGCAACTGCACAAATAAAGCCAATTACCTAAAAACCTGCTAGGAGTTCAGCTACCTGAGTCTTCTGGTAATGCCCTCTCTTTGTATTTGGATTCTTAAATCCACTGTACAGTAGTGGGTTTCTGTTGATCGTCTGCTGTCTGACTTAAGATATTCCACAGCATCCACACACAGCAGAATTCCTTTTACAGCCAAACTTATATCACTTGCAGATGCAGAAACTTAGACTCCCTGCCCAAGAAGTTTTGAGAGAGGGGAAAAAAAACCCAGTGTTCTTCATTAAAAGAAAATGTATGACTGTCAGACTACACAAAAGAGCAAATGCTACAGCTGAGATCAAACTCAGTACAGAGGAGGAGGAGGAGAAGGAGCAGTTGCTTGGCAAGGTCTTCTCCCTGTGGGAATCCTGTGTTAAGAAATTCCCAACTTCCTCTCTTTTGTCTGAAAAAGTGCTTTTTGTTTTTGAGACAGTAGAACTTCAAACCAAACCCCAAACAGCAACCACAACAACAGCAAAAATATTCCTGCAGCAGTTAACTGGTCATTGTTGGAACATAGTGACATTTGCTGCTGGTTTTGTTTCTGATATCATTTATGTTTTATGTAATTACCAAAGGTGCCTAGAGTCTGAAATAAACATCTTTTTCTGATAAGATTTAGATTTGTAAGTTTAAGAATATCAAATGGTCTCTGAGAACAATGAATCTACTGAACCTGGTGCGTGGCATGCCAATAACAAAACTGTATCAAATATTATATAACATATTGCATACCTACTTAAGACTCTCCTGCTTATATTTATTAATTTTCAAGAATTATTTTGTTGTATGGATATAGAGTAGAAGATGGATTCTGGTATCTTACCAGAACTATAGTCTCAAAAGCAAAACAGTAATTCAGCTACCCTATAAGCAGTACTCTGGTTATATAGTCACTTCTGTTAGGTTTCAATCCATTCAATGCTCATATTTCAGAAATATTTTCTGTAACTTAAAATAACAATGCTATCTGTCTTTTTTTTTTCTTTTTCTTGGCCTTCCCACATACTACTTTTAGTGCAGCATATTACTTTTTGATGTGCATGCCTGTTCCTTGGGAAAGGAGGAAGCAATTACCATGGCAACACTTGCTAGCACTCCTATCATAAATACCTTCTGTATTAATGTTTCTCAATGGCCATATTGCACTTCGTATAAACTCTGTAGGCAACTGAGCTATCACTTTATTTGATTCTGAAAGTATTATACTGCTAAAGAACTGGTAACCATGTTTTGTTGCTACCCTACCAGATGTTTTCTATACTTGGAACAGATGTGACTAGTTGCTATTTTTCAAGGCAGAAGGGTCTCTTAAATTCCCTATTAGGAGCCTTTGAATTTATGAAGAGTACATTCAGATAGTTCAGTGAAGGCTCTTTGTAAACCATTTCCAAAATTATTTTTGAAGCCACAATTCATGAAGGGTTTTTCTCATTACTGACAATCTGCTGCAAAGAACTGCATAACCCCACTATGATGAAGCATTTCTAGGACAATGTATTTCTACAGAAATATACTTTCACATTCTGTGAATTGCCAAGAAATAAGATTTATATTCTAGCCTTTGGACAGTTTGTTGATTTAAGTATCGAGGCACTTCCAAAACAATTATGTGAGCCAAGCACCTATATTTTGTCAGCTGCAATTGTATTTTTTTGCATAAAAGTGTGTCTTAAGGGTTACATAATGTCAGCATTATATATTGGTTCATTTTATTCTGTGGCTCACTGATGTTCAGATCACCTTTTAGATCAACATGTCCTTTTGCTGTAATTATGTTGGCAATGGTTTAAAGATTTATTAGCCCGGTAAAAGTTGCTAAGCAAGCAGTACAGTGAGTTCTCTGCAGCGAGACAGGCAAAAATGTGACTTACTGTAGAACTGTTAAATGACTGCATCAGTTTTGTCTCAGTCTCATTGTACTATTGTATTTTATATGGTCAATTTAGCTCCAGTGACTTCTAAACAACATTTACTCCAGGTTTCGTTAAGATGAGCAGGTGTAACAATAGTAACCCCCAAACTTCTGTTGTGCATAAAAAAAAAAAAAAATAAATAAGAAAAAGAAAATCCCTTCTAAAATTCTAGCCAGTTTTCTTGGGAGTAGGGTGAGCTTATGGCTTTTTTAAAAGGGAAGACTGGAAGACCCTGTGGATCCTAAATGTCCACCAGGAAAGAGAATTCAACAGATCCTGCAGCATCTGAGAGGTCATGATTCATCATTCTTGTCTGGGTCCCTCCCAACCTCTGCTGGCAGAACTTCCTCTGTGGCCATATGCTGCTCCCTATCTTGGCTACAACAGAGAAGGGAGCTGTAGAGAAGAGCTGCTGCCAGTGAGACCAAAATTTAAGCATAGCAAGGAACCTGCAGCTGCTCTTTAGTTCTGTTACCCCCCCCCCCTTATCTACTCCAGCTCCTTTAAAGAACCTATAGAATTTGGTGCGAGTGCAGTTTACACAGGAATCGACGTAGGAGTACGATGCAGAGCTGCTCCCTGCCCCACCCACTTCTGTGCATGTCTCTCCCCCTCTCCCTGCTTCCTCGAAGGCCGTGGAAACCAACTCAATGTGACAGGAAGCTGTCTGTAAAATTTTGAAATATTTTGTTCCATGTGAACACTATAACAGTATACAACTTGTAATGAAGCATAGTTTGATTCACTGGAATATCTGACCTCTAAAAAGTGGATAGCCTAGGCTAGGTACAGAAATTACACTTAACGTGCATTAAGCACACAGAAAGTGTCTTATGGATGTAAAAGACAGACGCTCACGGCACATAAAGCGCTTAAACAATGGCAGATCTCACTTTAACAAACGTCTGTACCACATCTAATCCTGACTTAAGGTAGGTGACATTCCTCCAGCATCCCAGGGGCCCCTTGCTGGGCAGCTTGCTAGCCTTGGTCAATGCTAATCTGCTCGGGCTCAGCCACACCACTGGGCTGTCATAGAAAAAAGACAGAAAAGCCTCTGTCTTCTCCCTGCGTAGCCAAGTAGGGAGTGGGGGGAACAGAGCCTCTTCCCCAACCCCACCGCAAGTACCCCTCCTGCAGCTTGCTGGCTGGGGTCCCAGGGGGAGAGGGGGAGGCACACTGGACCAATGCAGCAGGGAGACTCCCTTCCCTCACCTGCAGTTCTCGGCATGGTGAAAAGCTGAGCCATGCAGCCCTGTGCTGCAGCTGTCAGGAGACAGGGAGGGGGGCTAGAAGGGAGTCCCCCTGCAGCTGGACCTAGCCCAGCCACCTGAGCCCCAACCAGCAAGCTGTGGGGGAGAGACCTTGCAGCAGGCTGGGCTCCCTAAGCAGCACCCCTCCCCCCTGCCCCGAGCTGTAGGATGGGGCTGCCTGGCCCAGCTTTTTGCCATGCTAGGAAATGTGGCCCAGGGGGAAGGGAGCCCCCCCAGCTTATTGCCTGGTGTCTAAGGGGGACCGGGCTGGGCTAGGGTACATTCAGCACTGCCCCCCACTTGCCCAATACCTGCAGCATAGGGCTGCCTGGCCCTGGCCCTGGCCCCTCAGCCCCACAAGCTCCCAGCCAGCAAAGTGGGGGGCCCTTCCTTCTCCTTACTCCCCAGCCACCCGTGCTGATAGCTGCCTGCTGGCAGAGGGGTAGGGCTGGGGGAAGGAGCCACTCCAGTAGCCCGCAGGAGCCCCCAACTTGGCAGCCTTGACCAATGCAGGCAGGCTCGAAGCCCCTCTGCCCAATGTCAGCCATCTGTTGGGTTCACTCCCTCTCTGTCCTACAGCACTTCAAGTAAAGCACGATAGTTAAGCGTGCTTGCACCAGGGGCTTTTTGAACATCTGTATCCAGCCTTAATGGCTTAGCCCCTGGGTTTCTTCATCTGTGTTCTTGGTTTAAATCTGATGGAATTAGTTGTCCAACCTTCATTAATTTTAAAAAAAAATCCCTGGGAACATGAACATTTCATTTAAAAAGATTAGTATAACAGCCCACATTTTTTAAAAATACTTGAAAGTTCACAGGTAAAGATTTGTTTTTCCTTGCTTGTTTGTGTTTTATCAAAAACAGCATACAACTCGAACTCCAGTTTACAAGTTATGGAAGCATGTATCTAACCCTAAATACATGCTTTCAGTGGGGTTACTCAGGTGCACTGGTAGTTGTGTGCTTCAGCCTCTTGTTGAACTACATCAGTATGGATTTCAGAATACCATTGGCCCCAACTAAAATTATGGAAGTTAGAGGCTTAACGTATGTAAAGCACAAAGGGTTCATACACATTTTAAGTGATATACTTTTTATTCTGAAAGTTGTACACTGCAACTGTCTAAACCTAATAATTCCCTCTACTGGGTGTTTTAGTGTAGACCAAATGAAGAGTCGCACATTTACCTAGTTGCTGATCATGTATTCCTGTAGCTATATATATATTTAAATTTAACAGTAAATGTTCATTCCTTTTGAGCTGCCACTTTCATTTTTCTTTTGATGCCTGTTAGAGTAATTATGCAGGGTTAGAGTTATTCTACAGTGTAATGTAATGAATTATTTTAATGTACTGATTTATACAGTTGATTTAGTCTCTGATTTTTCTCATCTGTACTAATATAGTGGAAACTATATTTAATAGCCACCAAACTGTTGAATAGGCATCTGAAAAATATTACTTTTGATGAAAGTTTTCCTGTATCTCAACTGGAAAATTGACTATGGTAATAACATTATGGTGGTGTAATACTGCCATCTTCTGGATTATCTGAACAACTTCACAAAACTGAAAAGTATCAGTTTCATTCAGAAAATAATACACAGTAATTATTTTTGCTACAGAAAGAATGTAATGTATCATATTTAACTGTACTGTTGTAAATGTACTGAAATGCTAGAGATGGATAATCAAATTATTTCCTGCATGTATATCATCCTCTTCTTGTATACAGTGAAGAAAGGACACATCCATGTAATGTTGTTAACTTGGCCTTTGATTGGTAAGGTGTAGTTACAAACACATTTCATACCTTGTATTCCTGCAATTGGGAGTGCAGTTGGTCTGGTATGACAGAAATGAGAACCAGGTCCCTCCTATTTTTCATTCCAAATATGCCATTAAATTTGGCTGCTATTTTCATTCTTTCGCTTGGATTCATGATATGTTAGGACAGAATCCAGCAACACCCTCTTTATAATGTAACATCAACAGCTGGCCTTTCTAATTGCATTGTTGCAGCTGAACAGGTTTATTAGATGCAGCCAGCTATGCATCAGCATGATAACCAGAATTTAAACTCTGTTTGTGTTGATGACTACTGTAAGTAATGCGGCTTTTACATTTTCAGGAGTGATTTAAAAATTCCAACATAATCTGCAGCATGCTGTAAATGAGTCTAATCCAGTGTTCTCTCTCTCATTTTAGACTCTCCTTTTACTTTTTATGTGGCATCTGGTTGCAAACAATTTTTATAATTCATTATCTAACTTCTAAATGCCCAATTAGCACTTACATAAAGATAATCCTTGCAGATCTTGAACCTGATGACAACAACAGAAGGGTTCTCTCTATTTTGCAAGTCTCCTCATTCTCCATTTGTACTATATGTATTCACCTGTAAACTCTATACTAAAGTCCTTTCCTTCTTTTTACAGAAACCTGACATAAATGGCATTACAAAACCACCTTTCCTAAGGTATGGGTTGTTTTAAATTAAACTCCCCTAAGATATAACACTATACTAAAGTTGGCTTTATTTGTATTGGTAAAGATATGAATCTGTTTTGCATGTCATAATGCCTCCTGCTAAATGTGCTAATAAAACAGCAGTACTCAAATTCATTACACTTAAGTTTTCCTAAGCATGGTGGCTGGTGATTTGTCAGTGATATAATAAAGGAAAGTCAGCCTATTCAGAATTTCCATTTATGTGAAAGAGAGCAGGATCAGGCTTTTAAACTGGGGTTAAACTGAAGAAAAATGAAATGCAGTAAAGGAAAACTAAGTCTTGTTCTCCAACAAGCTCATTTTATCTGAATTCCAGAATGGGGAAGTGAAAGCTGTGTCAGACTATTTGGATGAAAAAGTATATGTCAGAGTCCTTATCCTGAACCTATGAAGTGTTTGGAGATTCTTTTTAGTCTAGTTAAAAACTAAGACAGGATAAACTGCATAGTGTTTTGTAATCTAAAACTATGACTTATACTTGTTTGAGGAATCAAAGAGGAAAGGAGATTACACATCTTTCTTAGTGATTATTGTACAGCTCACTTGTAAGGTTTTACTGTGGCATGCAGTTCCATGTGTATTTTGGCTAAATAGAAATGTCATTACTAAAAAGTCAATATTAGAGAGAAAATACATATCATTCCTTGAAAATGGTGTTAAGACCTCCATTCAGTAAAACATGTTAAGGATGGACTTAAATCCACCCCTCTTCAGCAAAGCACATAAGTACCAACATATTGCTTTACTGTGCTGTCACACTTGAGTTACTTTAGTCATCTAGTTATCTGGTTATTGCCATTGAGCTTGTAGTAATTTGTATTTTATTTTCTTTACAGTGGAGAAAATCCTTTTGCCACAGTGAAACTCCGACCAACAGTAACAAATGACAGATCAGCACCAATAATTCGATGAATGTAACATTTAAATATTTTTACTCTTTCTAAACAGCATTTTTGGCAATATGATTTATAAAGGCTATCTGAAGTTGCTTTTAAACTTTATTTAAATATGTAATTACTGTAAAGTAGGAAAATGTTGGAATAGATTTTTGATTTTACAAATTCACTTGCTTCCTAAATGTGTAATTGCTCTAGGTTAAAATGTGTGAGAATTTTTGCTTGATTTTACAGTATGCCCTCATCAGAGAGACAACTGTGAAATATAGGGGAAAATGACCATTGTAGTTAACAGCATAATTTATCATTTATATTATTTCCCCATGAACTGCTACCTTGGATAAGTTCTAGTATTTAAGTTTCCGTATAATATTTACTCACTAGACAAAAGAAAAAATGATTTTTTAATAGGAAATAATACAATAACTGCCTTAATACTGAAAAATATAAGTTTGCTTGTATAAAATGATTGTATTTCATTATTTTGTTTAAGATGAAGATGTTCTAGGTGAAATAAATAAATAAATAAATAAATAAATATTTATCCTATAAATGAGATTAGATGCATCATGCTTTGCTTGATAGTCATACATCAAATAGCATTTTAAACATGTGTAGCACAAAATTATTATAAAAGGTCTGGGTTTTTTTCCTTCAGTAATGTTCTACTTTACTTTAAAACTAATACTCTTACAATGAAAAAATATTCTCCTGCAGGACTATAATAATTTTAAAGGGACTGTCAACCAAAATTGGTCAAGTTATAATTTTTGTATAAATATTACTGCCACAAAACTTAAAATGCTACCATGATTTTTCAAATTCTAATGCAAGTAGTTGCCTTTTCAACAATTTTCCTATGCCTGAAACACTGCAGCCCTCCATATCCAAAAGTTAAAGTACACTGTTTACAGAATAACATAAGAGAAATGCAGAAATATGCTAGATTTTTAAATGTACTTACATGTCCAGTATCACCAAAATGTTTACTAACGAACAGCATGTAGGTGGTATCCCTTTAAATCACAGAAATGGAAAACATTTTGGTTCTTGTGTCCATCCGTTATCTGCAGGATTGTTCCCTCCGTTGTATTTTGACAGTTGCACTTAACCATATTCTGCGTGTGGTGGTGTGAGTGTAGGACTGAGCCGCCAGGCTGAATTCTACCTGTGGCAGCAGTAATGACTTATGACTTCAAATCCTCAACTAGCTCAGGCTCTGATCTCCTAAGATAGGCAGAGTTTGGGTAAGGAAATGTCCAGAAAAATGTATGGTGCTGCCAAGTTTTCCCCTCTGCATCACTGCTTGCCCAACTCCAGCAAAGTTGTTTTGAGCACTGTTGAGAGTAACATTTTCCTCATTGTATGCAAAACAGGCTTTGGCCCCTTCTGCTCACTAAGGACCCCATGCCACATGTTACAAGCAGCTGCATCTGTACCAGGACCCTGACCCTAATTTGAATACTACATTCTGCCTCTTGCACAGTTTAAACTTTTTCACTCCTTTTTCTAAAACTGTATGGTTATTATATGTAAACAACTGAATTTCTAAACTAACTAGTTCTAGTATCTAGTTTGTAAAAAAACAAACAAACAAACTTCTGCAGTCCTTTAGCATTATTCTAGCGTGGGCGGATGGATGCATATCTGCACTATATGAGCATAAGAGAATGGATATGGACTCTACTTTTGAAAAGGTCAAATGCAATGATCTGGAGACAGATTTCTGCGATTAGTGTAACCAGCACAAACAAAACACGGACAGTCCTGTACTGAAATGGATTGGTGGTTAGGTCAGTGAGTGATTTTTTTTGTCTGACAATAGCCAACACTGAATTATAGACGTTAAGGTTCCATGATGTATTAAAGTGAGCAGTATTGGATCTCACAAGAATGACTTCCTGCCTATGTGATGACCAACTGATACCAGAGCAAATGGTTCTACGATTCCCTTGAGGAGATGTTTGGAAAGTGTATAAAAAAGGGCAAGGCTACTCCTTAATAACCATTTTCTAGGCTGAAGGAAAACAGCACTGTGCTCTTGCCCAGTAAGGACAATGTATTGTAGAGCAAGGATGAGACTGCATCAGTTTAGGTGGGTGGTGCTTGGAAAGTTAGGCCCATCTCTTTTTGTTCCTCCTCCTTCCCCCCCACCTCCCCCCCATAAAGAAAGGAATGGTAGCACTAGCTTTAGGGTCTCAGCCAACATCCACTCTGCTTTTCCAAGTTAAATTCATGGCCCAGGCCATCTCTCTGCTCACCTTCAGTATCTGCTGTTTTATCTTAGGCAATAAACGTACTACCACAATTTCATTAAAAATACTTTAAAATTGCTGACACACCAAGTGTATTTTGTAAGTCAAATTCTATTTTTCATAATAAGAACTTCTGTATTCCATGCAAGATGTTTAGCAAGTTAAGTAAAAGCAAAACAAACTTGATTGATCTTGGTTTTGATACTGAAATAACTAAACAAGTAGCAGCTTAATAAACATACTTTTTACATACAAAGTAAGTTAGTTATCTCAGTTATGACATAGGGGCTGATCAGCTTTCTTAATATTACACTCAGAAGAAATTGTTCAAATCTAAATTGAACAGTACCGGTAGTTTCAGTTCCTCTCACACTGATCTGGATGACGCTTTCAGCTGTTGATTGCTCCCTTACATTCTCTGTGATAGACAAACCCATTATAGAGGAGGCCTGTTGAAAATTAACAAGGATGTTATCTCTGGAGAGACAAATCCAGTTTGAGAACTGAAACTAAGCACCACCAAGATGCTTAATGGGATCTTATAGACTGGGCACTGAGTCCCATTGGGTAAAGTGGTTTTCTTTAATCTCCACTAATCTGTAGAGGAGCCTCTGGGACCTCATAAGATTGGGCCCCTAATATAGCCCATGGCCTGTTGTGACCTATTTATAAAACTTTTCTAACAAGGTTATATTGTCTCAAATAGTATACAATTAGAAATTATAATCCTGCTTCCATGATGATACCTTTGAGCTTTAGCAGATCTTAAATTAATACTATCCACATATAAGGTTGTTGATTTTAAAAAAATCTGATTGAAATAATTCAGTCTTTTTAATTGTTGAGTTTTATTTACCCTGGCTGTTTTTGCAACACTGCACAATTTCTTCTAGCACTGGTATAGTCATCTTTTTTTTAACTGTAGTCTCTTGAGACAATTAATCTGTTGTGTCAGGCAGGGCACAGACAAATGTTTTCTGAGGTTGTTTTAATGTGTGGGCCACTCATGAGCATAGATCAGCTATTAGGATGCATCTGTTATAGCTGAATGATGCTACAGCAATACAATTTAGCACAACTGCCTTAGCTTTGACCCTGAATGAAGCAGGGTCAAAGCTGGAGTGGATTTGCTACACTTATAGTATTAGAGGATCATGCAGGCAGTTGCATCCTAACATCTTAATAGGTAATCCTTAGAATCATAAAATTAGGGTCGGAAGGGACATCAGAAGATCTAGTCCAGCCCCCTGCTCAAAGCAGGACTATCCCAAACTAGCTCATCCCAGTCAAAGCTTTGTCTAGCCCAGGTCTGAACTTCCAAGAATGCAGAGTAACCTGTTCCATTGCTTTACTACTTCCACATGAGAGAATTTTTCCTAATATCAAACCTAAACCTCCCTTGCTGCAACTTGAGACCATTGTTTCTTGTTGTGTCATCTGCCACCACTGAGAACAATCTAGCTTCATCCTCTCTGGCACCACCCCATTAAATCCCTTCAGTCTTCTCTTCTCCAGATTAAATAAGACCCGTTCCCTCAGCCTCTCCTCACCAGTCCTGCGCCCCAGCCCCCTAGCCATTTTTACTGTCGTCCAATGCACTGTCTCCAATTTGTCCACCTCCTTTCTGTAGTGGGGAGCCCAGAACTGGACACTACTCCAGATGTAACCTTACCAGTGCTGAATAGAGAATAATCATTTTCCTCAGTCTGCTGGCAACACTCCTGATAAAGCAGCCCACTATGCTATTAGCCTTCTTAGCAACAGGGGCACCTGTTGGCTCATTCAGCTTGCTCTCCACTGTCACCCCAGGTCCTTTTGTGCAGAGCTGCTGGCCAGCCAGTCACCCCCAGCCTGTACCGATGCATGGGACTGCTCCATCCCAAGTGCAGGACTTTGCACTTGTCTTTATTGAACCTCATGAGATTTCTTTTGGTCCAGTCCTCCAACTGGTTGAGGTTTCTCTCCGAATCCTAGCCCTACCCTCCAGCGTATCTACTACTACCCCTAGCTCAGTGTCATCAGCAAACTTGTCGAGGTGTGCTCCCCATCTTTCAGGTCACTGATGAAGAAAATATTGAACAAAACTGGCCCCAGAACCAGCCCCTGGGGCACTCTACTTAATACTAGCAAGACAGAGCCATTGATTACTATTGCTTGAGCCTGAGGATCCAGTCAGTTTCCTATGCACCTTACAGTCCCTTCATCCAACCTATACTTCCTTAGCTTGCTGGCAAGAATGTTGTGGGAGACCATATCAAAAGCCTTGTTCAAGTTAAGGTGTATTATGTTTACTACCTTACCTGCATCTCATAGTAGAAGGCAATCAGGTTGGTCAGGCATGATTTGCCCTTAGTGAATCCATATGGATTGTTCCTTGATACCTGATAATCCCTGAAGGAAATGGACGGATATAACAGCTCAAGTTTCAACCTGAAGTTGGACCCCTTTGTGTAATTAGCAACACTCAAGCAGTAGTACTCCACTCTATGCAGTTTTTTCTTAGCAGAAATGTACTAACTTAGTTAATATTCCTATACTGCTCTTCAGACTCCCTTGCTTCTGTTGTGCTCACCTGAATTCTTAACATCACAGTTTAGTCGCATGGAATCCGTAGTCTAAGAGACCTGGTATCACAGAGGTTACCTATGTTGTGCCTCTAGGGTCCCAAAATTGCTTTGCTTTTTACTACTTTACTCAATTGCTAATCATAGTTGTCAATCCCTGATGCCTAAGCCCATCTTTCCATTTTCCTCCAGTGCACTGTTTCACATTATTCTTTTCTTGTGGGGGTGGGTATTGAAACAATGAAAGCTTTTAATCTGCTTTACCACCTTTGACTGGTGTTAATCTGTTTAGTTTCTTTAGCATTATAAGAGAATTTAATAGGAGAGAAATAATACCGCCATTAACCACTGACTTGAGATCAGACACTTTATAAAAGGTGCTGTTTGCTTCCTGTTAAAGCACCTTGTACTTTCCCAACTTGTTCAATTACCTTCTGTGTTGTCCCAAATATTTCAGTCTAAATGCCATCACCCTTATAAAACCAATAAATATTCTAAGACAATATTGGGTCCAACGTTAGGATTTGATCACTTTAGAAAATCTGAAGCAAGATCTCATTGACCCAGCATGCCTGCAGTCAGTTTTGAAGACCGAAACTAGTGTGCACTTACTTTCAGGAGGAAGAAAAAGCAGTGGCTATCATTACAATACTTGCCTCGCTGACTTGTCATTTTTCCTTAGTTAGTTTCTTAGCTTTAGCCTGCAGTTCAGCTAGCTCAGTGGAGGCCAACCTTCTTAGCAGACAAAAATCAAGCCTTTCCCATCCCTTTTCCCTTTCAATATGCTACTCTGCTGCCTGCCCTCTCCCTGAACTGCCACATGCAGCAGGTTGGCCACCCTGATCTAGCTGCACCTCTAAAATATTTTAAATAGTAAAGTTCTCATTAGAGGCATTGTTTTCAAATCAGTGCCATACTCCACTTACTATTATATTCCACTTATCAGTGCTATACTCCATTAAATCTGTGTATAAGAGAAACCCTAGTTACCTCTAACCTGAGCATCCATTCTTCTTGATCTCTAGAAGCCTCATTCTGTAGCTTTTGGCAGCGCTTTAGTAACCATCCTTATTTTTTTTTCCAACTCCCTTTTTTCCACTTTTAATGAAGAAACTGATGGTCTTAGAAGAGTCCCATGACATAACTGGGGGGGAAAAATTTACTTTATTAACTTCATTTCCCAGGTAAACTTGTGAATTATCATCTTAACCCAGTTTGTTTCTAAAACTGCGCTGGAAAAAGTAACACATTTCAGGATTCGGGTAGTCCAAGGAAAAATACAAACACACACAGAACTTGGACTAGTAAACAATGCAAAGACAACAAGACATTTTATTCTCATTCCAATTTTAAAATCTGGATTCTTGCTGGTAACCAGTCCCCCATTACTCTGTTTTCATGTAATTAACATCACTATTTCAAATCTCAAAAATAAGTATTTGTTACTTAAGCCGCTAGTATTTCACAAGTATGTGTGTGTGTGTGTACCAGGAGAGTAGACTTTTAATCAGCCTTGGTTATTTAAGGATGCTGCTAAGTGGCAAACTGTGGGTTTTTTCCTTCATTTGTTTAAAGGTATTTTGTTCAAGATTCACAGGCAAAACCAGCAGATAATGGTATAACTTCAAATATAAGATAAGATTTGGTTTAGCCACACATTGAAGATTGCAAAAAGAGAAGCTATTTTATTTAAGTTTCAAAAGGTGCCATTAACATGGAAACAAGGTGAGTTTTCATGTTTTGCAATACACATGCTTATAAAAGATTACATTTTAAATTACGTGCAGGAAACTAATTTCTTCACACTTTACAAAACAGGTCTGAAGCATAATCAAATAAAGTGATTGTACATGACATTTACATTAGAAAGAGTACTCTAACAAGGCTGGCCTCCAGAAACAGATTCATCTTGATCCCTTAGCCAAAAGAAGCCCCACAGTTTGGGCATCTTCTCTGCCTTAGTGCAAGACAGAACAGGATTCCAATTGGAAAGAATACGATGGCACAGAAGACGCCGAGACAGGTGAAGGTGTCCTCCAGTACACCAACTCTGTAAAAAAGCAGGAGAAAAGTTCAATTACAGACTCCATGGGTATACTAGCACAGGCAGGGATGTTGGTCATACCTCTGAAGTTTCCCAACATCTTGCATTAGAAGACCCTGTGAACACTGCTTATACAACTTTGACACGTTTTAATTACTTGAGGGGAAAGTTTACAATCCTGGGTTTCTGTTTCAGGCAAAGTTGTTCTAGAAAGGGTCAGCCATTTCCAGGAACCAAGGCTTCCTTTTCCACTCTCCCGCCCCAACCTCTAATCAATTTTAACAAACATTTTTTTGAAAGAGGATTTACCACCTCCACGTATTGGAAAAGGATTTGAAATGTGGCATGGGTGGCTTTTGTATTACAGATGCACCAAGCAATAATTCTTCACCAAAAGCTGCAGTTTGCACATGTTCAAATACTTACTAGACTATAACGCTACATACTCCAGCCAAGAACTGAACAAGCTACTCCCCTTTTGGACTGCAATGCTTTGTCTGGGCCTTAGCCCAGCCTGCAGAAGCTGTCTTCTGTGCTCTCAGAACCATACTGCTGATTCCCAGAGTATGTAGAAGCAGGCTCATTTAAATGAGAACAGCCAGATCTCTGGGGTATTGAGAAGGCATTAGCTCAGAAAAAGAAACTGGAGAATGACTAGAAGCAGAAATAGCAATGTCCCCTTTATACTCAGATGTCTCAAGGTTTGGAGATTTTCTTTGGAGATGGTTCAAATCTGCACCTCCTAGAAGACTGGCCAGACTACCTGGCTCCAGGGCAGAGCACCTGACTGACTCTGCACACCCAGGACATATTTAGGCACTGCTCTGAAGACAAGAACCAAGGCTACCTGGGCCAACACCTTACATTTTTTTCTCTTTGTAGGTTGCAGAACTGGGTATTCTGGATTGACATGAGATACCACCAAGCAATCCAAATGATGTGAATATTGACACTGAATCCTTATTTTTAATCAAAAGAACATTTGTAGGAGCTGGTATTTACTATCACTGCTTAATTAACATGTGGCTTTCAGTTGAGATTCTACAAGGTAGAAGATCAGGCTACCTATGGAAGCTATATTTCCCACCCCCCAACATCTACTTCTCTCCTGCCTCTTCATTTCTTTAATCCTGCTCCCTGCAAACATTTACATGGGTAATTTTATTTTCAGAGAGTCTAAAACTTCCAACAGCACATTGATTTCTGAAAGTTAAAAACTGTTTACATGAGCTGTGCAGTGCTAAAGTGCTTTCTCCCCCCTCAGTTTCCAGCCAAGGGCTAGATCTGAACTGACACTGGCTGCCTGCAAGTCATGTCCCCATAAGCCACCCAGCTCACATGAAGACTGGCACACTTGAAGTCAGCTACTCCTGGTACATAGAATGCAATCAGTCTCCTTCCCAAGTTAGGAAATGGGATAGTGTGAGTGGGGGGGGGGAGGGGGGAAGCTGGAGAAGGCTATTTTGCTTCCCCAAAAAGGGTAAGAGGTTCTGAACAATTCAGGTATCTGCTCTATCACTACCATAGTTTGATTCCCAGATTGGGGTAAATGCATACACACACACACTATGGCAGAATCTGTTGGCCAAATTCTCGACTCCATTTCCCTGGGAGCAGTGTCTTAGACTCCTTATTCAAATGTTCCCAAATTTATCAGCAGTATCTTGAGGCACAATATATAGCACAAGGTTCACACAAACCGGTGGTATAGAGATTTCAGAGTCTAAATAATGATCAAAAGGCACAATTTTTAAAACAGGTTCTGTTTAGAAGCACAAGTTCCACTAATGTCAAACTGCATACCCCAATGTAGGACTGAAAAAGCTATCGCTACGTGCTTCTGACTGTAGCTATATTAAGATGATTATTTACTTATCAAGTTTGTTTCCAAGATTCTGGGTTCTCGCACTAAGTTCATAAAGCAGCAGATGCACAAAAGGTTCACTTCTTTCTTAGCACAAGTAAGGGTAAAAGTTCTTAGGAGAAGGGAAACTATTTATTAGGGGTGCACCGATAGAGATTTTGGGGGCAATACTAATAGTCGACTTTTAAGGAGGCATATCAGCCAATACCGATCTGATTTCCGATACAGCTGTGTGCAGCTGGTAAGTCTGTTGTGATGGAAGGGCAGAGGGGAGGGAACAGATCAAACACACCTGTGGTGAGGGAGTAATGGGGTTGGGGCTCGGCAGGGTGCCAGACAGAGCCACAGCTTGTCGGGGGGGGGGGGGGGGGTACAGCACCGGCCCCTGTGTACACCCGGGAAGGACATGGGGAGGGGCATTTGCCCCTGGATCTGCACGGGGCAGGACAGGCACGGGGCAGGGCAGGCTGCTGCTGCAAGCTAGGGCCAGGGCTGCAGAAGGTGCTTCCTGTTGGGGGCTGGGACTGCAGCCACCGCAGTTTGCCATAGCCCTCCTACTGCCCCCTTCCCAGTCCTGCTGCCACTCACCCCGAGCATAGCCCTAGCCCAACCCGCCTCCCCCCACGTGCTGGGAAGACCCCAGTGCAGCTGCAACCCACCCTGCCTGCACCCCATGCAGATGTAGGGCCACATACCCCTCCTCCGTGCCCTCCCAGGGATGCACACAGCGGCAGGAGCTTCTTCCCCTCGGGACCAGGCACGGCTCCTTCCCATGCCCTGCTCCACCCCAGCCCCTCCGTCACTGTGGGGGCCTCGATCTACCCCCTCCGCCTCTGCTTCCACAGACTTATCAGCTGCATGCAGCTCTGCAAGCTGATGGGCTGTGCTCCTCGCTGCCTGCATGCTGCCCTGCAGCTGCATGCATGCACAGGCATTTATTGGGCAAAGTGAATTGGCCACATCAGGCCAATTTATGATACAGTCAGTTTTCTTTATCAGTGCCGATCACGTATCGAACTATGCATCAGTGCACCTCTACTATGTATATTTGATCAGGAGACTAAAAGGAGTATAAAAAGCCAATGTAATTAAAAATTCTAAAATGTGAAGATAGATAAGAATTGGCAATGCATATAAACATTTTAAATTTGTAAGTTTTACTAAAAGGATCTCTTTGAACTAACAGTGCCGTTAGAGACATGCCATTGCTTACAATTTGTACTAATTTTCTTCTACCTTGGCCCTAGTTTTACAAGCCTTGCAACTCAAATCTGGTTAAAAGCATCTCCAGTACATTGCACATGATCATTTATTTATATGTAAGCATGAGGTTTCAATATTTTATTCCCATGATGTCAGCTGACAGGCAATAATGGGACTTAAAGACTCTCTCTCTCTTTGTGAAATAAATTTTAAAAAGAAAAAAAATAAAAGACAAAACAAACTATACTTGCTAAGCAAAACATGATCACGCAGCGGCCAGTCTAGCAGAAAGGCAAATGGTATTTACAAAGCAAAACAAATTAGCTATAAAATATTATCTTTGCAGTGCTGGGGATTTTCTTTTTGAAAAGGGGTTCAAACCAACCACTGAAGACTTGCACGTAGTTCCCCTTGGGGGAGATTTCCAAAAAGCACAAGGAACAGATAGGAATCTCTAACGTGGCATTTACACTTCCAACCTGTGCCAGCGTTCCAAGGGAAGAAACAACAGCCCAACGAGGTGGCTTCCTTCTTGCCCACCCCTCCGGTGCCAATGCAGGAGGGGCGCTGGAAATGCCCCCGCCTCCAGAGTCTGCATCCCAGTAGCACACCCATAGCAGGATTTCCAAACCAGTCCTTGGCAGCTGCTGCTGCCAACACTAAGGGTGATAGCAGAGTGGGAAGGAGCTCTGCCAGGGATTGTTTAGGAGTTCTTGGCACTGCTCCCCTTCCCCCACAAGTTTCACCCTGGATGCCAACTCTGCTTCTTACTCCCCTGGGAAGAAATATGGATTGATTTCTAACTGCATTGATTGAATGGATTGAAGTCATCCTCTTGGTTGCTTTGGTCCATCCTAGCACACCTCACACCAAAGTGTATATACCACAACCTCCTGTATTCCTCATCCAGACTCATGAAGTGAGAAATGTTGAGGATGTGGCCCAAAGTTGTAAAGCCCATCCAATGGCTTGTCCAGCTTCCAGTCACTCAAACCTGTCCCTAAATATGTGTTTTCCCATGTTTCCACAGATCACCACATTCAGAGTTGAAGCATAAAGACTGGGAAGTACAGCACAAGTAAAAATGCAACTGCCAAGACCTAGAAAGGAACTCTTGCAATCCCCTATCACCCCTTCAATAAGCCCAGACTCCATTCTCCTCAGGAACAGGATCCACAGAGTCAGCTACTCCAAACTAGGAGTCATTTAATCCAGTCTACCTCTACTCACGCTCAGCCCTTGGTACATCGTACTAGAAGACTTTACCTGACTGCATGGATGGACAACAGAATCCGCCAAAGAACAGAACGCAGATGCCTTGCTCAAAATCCCTAAAAATCATCAAGAACACCTGGATGACTTCAGGACAAATTAATTAAATTTCACATTGGAGCTAGAAATACTCATGATCTAAAGAAGCAGATACCAAAGCCTCCCTGGCTCCACACACACTATAGAAAAGCCATTGTTACAGTTCACTGGTAGTCTATATATTTGGTAAGCAAATCATCATGAGGAAGGTTCCTGACTCCAAGAGACATAGGTTTCCATTGCCAGATCTGGTAATGTCACCACCTGACTCTGAACAGATCAGCCTCTCCTTCCGTTTCTCACAGCTTGCACTGAGCTTTCACCCAGCAGTCCTGGAGAACTTGAGGGTGAAGCTTTGCTCAGGACATGGCTAGGTAATCACCAGTCTCATGCATGCAAGTGTGCAATCAAGAATGCAGACTGCATGCTTCCCCTTTGAGGGGAAAGACCTCTAGCAGGGGTCAGAATTATGAATGCTGTATTTTAAATACGTCCCTTGAACGAGCCCTAAAAAAAAATATAAAAGCATCCCAGAATCCTTAGCAGTTTTCCACAACAACACAACCATGCCTGCAGCAATCTGCAGCTACTAGAAGAGCCAGCACTGAAGACAACTGCACGCACATAAACTCCTGCTTCAGCCTGCTATGCAGCTTGGCATGCCTGGTTCTTTTACCTGCCAGCAAAACACTCCCTACCTGGGTCACAGATCTGCTGGGGGAGGGAAGGGGAACAAATATTAGGATGCAAAGGGCTTGATTGGTTGTGGCCACTCAGAGTTTCAACCACTATTGTAGCTGAAAAGAAGCTACCACCCAGGAATAGAGAATGATTCATAGGTCTACATTTTTGAGGAATTAGGTAAAAATCACCAACACTTCATTACAAGAGCTGCAGATTAAGGAACTTAATTGTGCACAGGCCTGGGATGTTAGAAAGCCACATGCATGCTTCACAAATCACAGGAACTTCTCTCCCACAGAAAGGCAGACATCTGCCTGTGGCTGTAACCAATATTGTATTTGAGGCTGACCTGCTAGAAAAATCCAGAGGCTGAATTATGTAGAAGCATCAACATTTCCTATTCCTGGGTCTAGAACCAACTTGCCCTTAGGAATGCCTGGGACCTTCCTGCTGCCGCTCTCCCCAAGGCGTAAGAGTGCCAGGGCAGGTCTAGACACCGTCACCAGGCTGTGCGAAGGAACACAGCCATGAAGTTCAATGCTTACACTCCAGACATGCTACACCATGGGAGGAATAGCTGCATCTGCTGGTAAGACAGCACTGCACTTGCACCATAAGTGCACCCATGGCACAGTTGGTGGCACTGGGCACGTGCCAAACAATACTACATAGTGTGTTTCACAGCTGTGTAAGCAGAGCAGACTGCCATACTTCACTGCTGCAGCACTCCCTCGCACGTATGCAGGCAGCGTAAACATGCATTCAAGCATCTCCAACACCAAGTGGGCCTCCCTTACCTCACTGGTTTGGTGCATGTGATCTTATATTAAAAATTAAATAATTACAGATATCCATCATCTAATCATATATAATCAGCAAGAAAATGTTTTGTTTCTAGCTCCTAGCAGAGGGATCTCAACCAGGGTGCCACGGTATCCTGGAGTGCCTCAAGATCCTTTCAAGGGTGATGCAGGGTGCCACACAATGTAAGCTGCATTAGGTTTGCAAACATGATTCACAAGACAAACACAGATATTTCAAATAAAATCCATAGCTATGATCTTTCTGAGTTCTTTGCAACAGAAAAACTGCTCTATTATTTTTCTGTAGGACTTAAAGAGAGTTAAAATTAAGAGCTGGGCACTTTCCAAGGGAGGCCGTGAGTCTATTCATAAGTCCCTCTGGTCTACTCAGGGGTGCCTCGAGTCTAGAAAGGTTGAGAATCACTGTCCTAGCATGTGCATACGTGTGCACATATGATGCAATTGAGCATCCAAAACAAGACATCACATCTAAAACATATACCCCAAAACCTCTAATGCCCAGGATTTAGGAAGCCGTACAAAAAAAAATTGAACAATTTTATTAAATAGGCTTAAATTATAATCTAAATTTAACAGTGCCACTTCAATAAAAGTGCATCCTCCCCGATTCTCCTGTACAAAAAAATAAATGCCAAAAGGGAATGGGGCTGGAGTGACCTTGAAATGCAACAGGAACCCATGCTTTAACAGCAAGCTGCTAATGCTCAACTGTTGTGATGTTTCCAAGTACAGAGCAAATCAGAGGCACCTATTGTAAATGCCAAAGACTGGAAGCGAGTGAAGAGGGGAATTTACAAGTGCAGAGTCTACAGGCAAGTCTTCTAACCACTGCTCTCTCAAAATATCTACCGAGTTTAGCTACTTGGTTTACCTAGCAGAAAAGCCACTGTTTTGCCTCTCGAAACTGAATTTCAACTTGGATACATTTCAGATATAGGACAAACTATGTTGTACAATATCCTCAACATTTTGATGCTCAGGTTGTTCCACATCCATCTACAAAGCATTTCTGACACAGGATTAGAGTTTGTACTAGCAGTGATTATTTGAAGCATTTGTAATTGTATTTCCCCAAGTGAGAGTCCTTTGTTAAAACAGTCCAAGGACCTTAAAAAACATGATGCTTCTTTGAGCAACTGTCCACATGGATTCTATTTTTGGTGCAAGTATATGAACAATCAGATTCGTTTAGCCAGCACTGTTGTGGCTGCACCTATGCCTGGGTGTCCTCACATGAGCACACGCATCAACATAAAGATCCAACCATCTGTTAGTCCCTTTTTGCTTCAGTAAATACTCAAGCAACAGGGGAAGAAGTTGGTTAGCCTCCAATAGGGGTGTCTCTCACCAAATTTTTTTTTGGCCCAAAAATGCTTTAGTGCAGTGTCAAGCTGCCACTATTTTAGGTAGACATTTGCACAGCACAGGAAAGCACTAGAGGAGCAGCCAATAACCAGAGTTTCCACGCAGGCTGCTTTGACACATCCAGTTCCTTCCCCCATGCTATTGACTGGGCCATGCAAATGTCATCTGGGCTCCAGTCAATGGGTTACCCAGGAACCATGAGACCATCTTCCCATTGAGTTGAAGAGTCTGTAAACTCTAGCACTGCTGCTTATTCTCTACTGTATGCTCTACTCTCTCCTCCAAGAAAGCAAGACAGACCACAGGCCTCCTTTGGGCAGCAGCCCTTTATACTTATAATGGGACAGAAGAGGGCACTGAAACCAAAGAGAGCTGCCAGATGATCCACCACCCCATTCTCATCTCTGATGTCCTCTTGACAGCAGGTTTCACACTACAGTGGAGAGTCTAGCCAAACCTTCTAAGGAGCTTTATTCATTTCCTCACCAGCCCCACTTCAACCTTGGGGAATTCCAGAATTGCTGGTTTTCATTCCTTTCTGAAAAAAAATGAAGCCAAAAATTGCAAAACAATGTAAGAAATGCTGTTGCAATAAGAGGAGTGGAAAAGATGCCCTGAACTTCTAGGATAGGGCTTTTTACTCCCATTATTTTCCAAATCCAAAAAGGGAAAAGTACTAGTATCCCATCCTGGGTCTTTGACATTTCAACGGGTTAATCCACCAATTCAAATCTGGAATGAATTTGAACTTCCATGAATTTCCTCATCATCCGATCATCAAGATTCAATGTTTACGTTTCTTCTTTTTAGATGATTTTCATCTTTTGTTATATCTGGCTCAGAGGAGAAACGTTAGGTTCCTAAGACAGACAAGCTTCAGTCCATTGCTCCCTCCTCAGTACATACAGCATTCACCCAGTGTTTGCAGACACGACAGTTCTTCTACAGAGATAAAATAAAATTAAAAATGCAGGGCTGGTCATACCCTTCTACCTGGGTGAACAGAGGAAGATCACTCTACTTGATTCAAGTAACTAATTTTTCATCACATGGTTACACCAGAGGAGAAACAGTCTTACTCCAACCCAAAACACCACATTCAGAAGCCATCAATGAGAGTGATCCCAGGAACCATCCCAGACTATAATAAACCTCAGCTAACCCACCAAACGTTTCTGGGATACAGGCTTGGAAATCTTCATGATGCAATTTGCTAGACTTCCTTATCCAACACTTTTTTCAACAACTCGTATGTCTGTGCATCTGATGCCATAAGAACACACTGGTCAGCATTATAAATAGTCTCCTTAAACAAGTAGGCAGAACCAGATGTACAAAGGAATGCCCTTTTCCACACCCCTACCAATCAAAGCTTTAAGGTAACAGTTACCTATAAAAGACTCCATAGACGACATTTAAACACAAGGCATCTGACCACAAAGAAACCGGAGCCACAAAGCACTTCTAATGCAACTCCTGGAATGCCTAATCCAAGCCTGCCAGCTACAAACACAACAATGCCTGTTAACAGGTGAAAAAACCCAGGCCACTGTTGTCCTGTCAGGCAAACAATTTTGGAGTGGGGCCAGTCACTGACTCATGCCTCCTACCTTGCATCTTCCCTGCACACACAACTCACTAGCAAAGCAACCAAGCCAGATAGTTCCTAAACAGCCACAAGGAAGGACCCAGTGTTGAAAAGCAAACATCTGTACACAGGGTATCCAGACCTATCTGCCAGTGTCCAGAAAAAGAAAAATGTCAAAGTTCTGCTCTGGAGGGGGCTCAAGCCCAGAATCACTCAGACAATGGGAGCAATGTCCGAGCTTTCCCTTGATCCTCATGATGCAGAGGGGCCCGTGAAAGCCACTCCAAGATGAAGTACTGACTGAGATGGACCCAGTATGAGCCTGCAAGAAATATCATCACGTGGTAAACTCTGACACCACCATGGCCCACCTGCCCAGCAGTCTCAAGCGGGGCTAAATCCAACACCAGACTCAGCACCATTGCACCCAACTGTCCGAAAGCTGACTGCCACCCACAGAAAGACGCACAGCCAAATTCAGAGCAGGGAAGCTTCAATTAGATTGCCTTATAAGCAAAATTAGAGAGGTTTTCTATTTGGTCATCTCAACCCCAGCTGTTTCCCTTGACAAGACCCATTTTGACAACACTAAATTATTAACTAGCCCTGAAACAATCTGGACCATCAGCTCCAGAAGGGTCCAGCAGCAGCATCTATATATATTATTCTGTTTTCTTACCATGCAGTACTAGATTTCTCAACACCCTAATTTTAGTTCAGTCACCTAAATTAAAAGACTAGAAAGAAAGATCTGCATAGAATACAAGCCTTTAACTTTCTGATCTGTTATGTCCAAGGTCCAGTATTGCCTTCCTTCCATTAGAGCTTTCAATACTTTTCATTTACCTAAAGACATGAGACTACAAGGACAGCCTCAAATACTAAGAGATTTCCAGCTATTTAGGCAGAGCTGGACTATACCAGAAGTAGGGGGACCAAAAAAACTGAAAAGGCCAAATGTTCAAGTCTGGGAGCTGTAACTTAGATTCTCCAATCTCCAGTCAGGCACCACATTATAACAAGTCTCATTTACGGAAGCACTGAGAACTCCCAAGAACTGCTAGTCGATGGCAATTGCTTCAGGGAGTTTTGAAATTTAACAAAATAAGAAGGAATGTCCTGGCTATATGGCATGTAGTGTCTGTGTCTCTGTGTGCAAAGACCTCTATTCCAGCCTAAAATATATATTAGGCCTGCATTTTCTAGACCGAGTACTCAATTGGAGTTCTTCAGTTTTCAGGGTTGAGCATATCTGCTTGCTAGAGGAGAAAAAAAGGTCAAGTCCCCTTTTAGCCAGCTCATGTTATACACTTAAGGTAATGAATTTTTAAAAGCAACATACCCTCTGCTTCGGAGATACGATACATACTAAGTTGAAAGTCCTTGCATTTCCTGATTGTGTGATTTTAGCATTATATTAATAGTATTTTTTTCCTCATTCACATGCATTCAGTGTTCCTATCAGACATGCAGGCACTTATTACATAATATCTACTGAGAATAGCATTTTAAAACATTGTTTCCATATCCTTCCATAACTATACATCCATTTCTCTCCACACTTTGAAACCTTTAGGCCATTCAAGGCTAGATCAAAGTAAGGAATACAAAACAGATACAATAATTAAACAAATACCTTGATAGAGCTCATGCATTTCTGGTCAGCCCTGAATGACTACAAGCCTGAGAATGGATGGTTGCAGTTTAAGCTCTTGCAATTATCCCTAAGAGCCAGCTCGCAAGGGCTGATTCTACTGCTCAGCAAGCATCTTTGCTGCATTAACTGAGTCTTGTTTTGAGCTTCCCCATCCCCACCCTCTTCTCCCCTACCACCGCCCCAGTTATTTGGAAGACCTTTTTAGCACTGCAAATTGCACAATATTTTACTACTCAAAAAGCAGACATAGCCATGCCCAATCTCCAACACAAAACTGGCAGCTCTGTCAGTGGCAGTATAAGACACCGGAAACGTCAAAGGATCCCAGTGCCGGGAACAGAAGAGAAGCACAGATGTGGCTCCCAGTTAGGTAGCTAAGTCAACTGCATTTGGCATTTTGCCACTGGGAAAGCAGAACAGGAGCATACCACGCTGGGTGGCCTCCCCGACAACAAGCCTATTATTTCAGGGTCAGCTCTCATAACAGAGACCCGTCTGTAGCAGTATGCTCACTACATAGCCACTATGTGGCTATTTCTTGGCACCTGTTGGGTCAATGTCACCATCTAATTATAGGTGAAGTGTGTCTATGCAGTCACTGCCTTGCCCTAGCCAGTTGCTCAATTTAGAAGGGGAAACTACTTCAGGAGGATCACAGATTGTGAGGAATTTAGCATTTGTTTTACATGTACTACCTGAGCCACAAAAGCGGAGGGACTTGCTGTACTCAAATCGGCAGATTCATTAATCTAACTAAAAGTAAAATTTGTCCTACAGCATAAGCAGCTTTAAGGTGATTTAAAAACTATACCACTTCCCGAATCTAAAAATATAAATAGGGAAGGTTTATTTATACTGCACACCACATCTCAGATTTAGGCTGTGCTACAGCTGCTCGTGCAGTGAAGAAAAGTCATTTTGTTTCAAATGCTTGTCAATGAGGATAAATAAACATTTAGATCAACATTATCTTGAAGTCAAGACTCAGGATATCAGTATGTTAAGCACATACCAGGGGCCAGAGCCCCCACAGCAAAGGATTCTAGGTACACATAAATTACTGCCCTTTAAATAAGAGCATAGTACTTTTATGCTGAAGGCTGAATTAAAATATTTGAGAATTTGTTGTTTACTACCCATCTCAATCAGCTTCTTCTTTATCCCTTAAAAAGCAGACAGAGATGCATGAAGGCTGTGTTTAGTTCCTGCAGTCTTCATTAGAGAAGCAACAGCATAGCGATGTTTCACTTGGGAAAACGGCTCCCACGGAAGCCGGGAGGGAACGTGACTTCTGCGCAGACTTCCCCATGAGTGAAAGCCAGGATTACCTGCATGCACACCGTTAGGGCAAGATTCTAGGACACGAATTGTTAAGAGAGGAATGAGTGCTATGCAAAACCCAGGCACCGCAGCCCCTGAAGAGACAACTACTGTGGCTTCAGCCGTCCCTGTTGAACTCCTCGGCTGCTCTGCCACAATGTTAAAGGAGTGGACCAAACACAATAGTCTGCATAAGGACTCAGGCTGCTTGGAACAAATCAATTCCTAGCATCTAATTTCTAATATGCTTCTGCACAGCCATCACATTAGTATGAGCTCTGGTTACTTATGCCATGAGCCAGATTCATACAAGGACCCAACAGATAAAAAGCTCTTTTCCCCTCTGTACAAACTTGCCATGATACACCGATACCTGGACAAGGGTCCCTCCGTTAGAGCTCAGGTATTCTAGTATCCAGAGAAAGAAATCGTTTGCATTAAAGCCTGGGAGCCGAGCTCTAAATTAGTACTTTTTATAGACGCCTATTAAACAAGGCATTCGTGCAATTAACCAGGCCTGTCTGAAAGACTTTTATTAGCAAAATACCCAACTGTTTAATTTATTCCTCTTAAGCCAGATGGTCTCAGAAGAATACAGATCCCTGGGGAAAGTTCTGAACTGGCTGTGCTCAGCTGTCAATTGTGACCCAACTGACTTTTACCACCCACTCATCTGTCTCTCTATCAAATCCTTCATATCCACTGTTACAAGAGAGGCACGGACCCACTCCAGCGTTCTTCCTGGATTACCGCTCTGGTGTTCTTACTGGATTTACTACAATGGCTGGATTTGCTACATCAACTTTCTTTGAATAGACTTTGCATGAGCCTTCAGTATATTCCGTGTTCTAACTGTTGTGGCCAAAATGTAGCAAAGCACCCTGTTAGCACACCACGGGGATGTATCAGGTTGTACAGTACAGCACAAACTGAAATGTATGCAATACGAATTGAAAAACATGTGTTTTTTTGTCAGTCAGGTCTTGCTTTTGCTACAGTACAGTAGCCCCTATTGCTACATTAGCTGCCTCAGTAACAATCTTACATGGAAACCCAAAGGTGGTTTCACTCACAAGATACAACTGCATGTTTATTATTGAGTATCAGGTGTTATTGGAAAAGTGAACTTCACCCAATTCCCTAAATGCGTCTAAAAACATTTAACAAGAGCTAAATCCCCATTTAACTTTGAGTTTTCAACTCTGATCTTTGAGCTAAATCTAAATACATGCCATCTTTCTTGGGACAACAGGCCAATTTAGCTCCCACGTACGGTCAGCAGTAGCATTCTGGTTACACGGCCCTCTGCTGCCGCAAGAGCTGGGGCTGCAGAGAGCAACTGGGGCTAGTATGAGAATTATGGCACTGGTCCTTAAACCAGATTTTCACTGGTTTGGAAAGGCAGGAGGTACAGGATCCAGCCCAGGTTACAACAGAACAAGCATTAGCAAGCCTTAGACCACGAAAAACACTGTCACAATTTTTTAGATTTAACACATACAGGCAATGCAAACTGCTTTTCACACAAAGAAATATTCCCTGTTATTTGCCCCACCCAAAAGCTACAATACCAGAAAAATGAAAGTGAAACCAACCAAGTCTCTTGATTTCATTTTCCAACATAAATATTTAAAACAAAAAACCCACACGTGGCAAGAATCTATAGTTGTCAGGGCAAGCAATTCTTGGGCATAAAACAGTTTAAAAGCAGGATTAGTTAGAGTGCTCCTTTTGAAAAGGGATTCCCCAAAAAGCTTACTGCTCAATAAAGATCCGTCTGCTTTTCTACTTGCATAGGATTCTACAGATTGGGGTTAGATTAGAAAAGGAGAGAAAATAGGTCATTGTATGGTTTTTGGGCCTCGACTAACAGGGCTGGGGGCCTCTGGATGTATTACAAAACAAACAGGGAACGTATGTGTAGGCACTGGAATCAGCAGTGGCTCCATGCAGCTTTAAATGCACTGACCTGATGGAATTATGAATATCTGGCTGGCAAAAATGCTCTGCCATGCCTAGGCCAGAAGTAAAATGCACAAGAGAATCCCCTCCCACTTTGCATGGTGCCTGTATACCTTCACAGGGTGGGAGAATTTCCTATATCCTTACACACACACACACTTCTAGATTCTAGCCACTAATTTTAGGCTGCCATGTTCTATAATACTAGGCTATGTTAACCTGTCATCACAGGATAATTACTCATGAAAACAAGACATGTGCCAGTGAAGTAGAATATGATCCAGAAGGCAGACAAGGACTGCATGTACTTGATCTTCACAAGAACATTTTGAGTAGAGGTAATTTATTTCAATTCGCATAGGCAGTCTTTCCTGACACAGCACTAAGGAAGTTGCATCCCACAACTATATATGAAGACACAAATTCACAAGCTGGTAGTAGCACTCCTCAAAGTTCAACTTCCCCAAGGCTGCAAGCAAAAAACTACAAACATGAATCATTATGTGGTTATCTTGAGATGGCAGGCCCTTTCGGGCAACACCACTTAAGGACAATGATGAAGGCGAGAGAGAAAAGCTGGTTTGGCACTTTTTTTTTTTAAATAATCCATAAGTTTTTTTATAATATAATAGCCTGGTACCCTCTTAAGCATCCCACATTGTTCAACCCAGTGTACTATGTAAATAAATATATCATTCCACATATACTGTACATCTCCAGGCCAAGAAACTAAAAGCAGCATTACTGCAGAGTTTTTCAGAAGTCAGGCAGGAGGATTCAAAGCTCTGCTCCCAAGCTACAAAGAGGCAGGGAAGACCAAATAAGAAAGTATTAGTCATCTTAGCATAGGACTCCTTCCCCTATGCTTCCTAAGTGGGTATTGTTTTATGTCTACCCCTTTTTTGACCTGTGCTTCAGATACAAGATTATCAATTCCTTAGTTAGTCAAAGCAGATGCAGCCTGTCGTCATCTTCATCCCTACCACAAACCATCTGATGCCAAACACAATAAGGTTTTGTCCAAGCACTCCACTAGTGAACAACAACCACTGCAACATTGTTGACACTGCATAATGTCAACACTATCAGCCATATGGTTAAAAGGGGTCCCAGGGATTCATTTCCTGGGAACGCATTCCCAAAACAACCAACCTCCTGCGCAACACAGGCAACAAAATTAGCCAGTAAATCTTGCATCAACACTCTCTGCTTAAGCTAGAGCATCTTTTTAAAGTGCTATCCAACCTGTGTTTTAAAGAGACTTCAGGGACAGAATCTACCATCTCCCTAGATAACAAGTCATATCAGTTATCCTTCTATTAAATACACATTCTAAAAGCCTCAATCCTTTCTATTCACCTTCCCAAAAGACAAGCTTTAACGCCCCTATCCCAGCAAGGCCAAAAGGATGCTGCAGACCACATCATTCTGACACTGTGGCAAGACTCATTCATCACCCTGGAACTTAATACCATTCAGGGTATTCTGATGGATGCCACTCCTAAATGCCTATTTTCAGAGATGATCCGAGCAGGGTGCAGGGTTCAGGGCAAACCAGCTCGTGCAGGGCCCTGTGCCCAGACGCAAGGAAGCTAGTGGCAGATTCAGTGGCAGGGGGGGCAGCAGATGTGAAGCCAGTGGCAGCACAGAGTTGCTGCACCACTCCACCCAAATCCACGGGGCCCCTCAAAGCATGGGGCCCAGGGTGATCACCCCCCTCTAGGGATGGCTTTGCCTATTTATTTTCAACTGCTTCAGAAGCATTCAGCCCTGCAGAGTGCCAAGTACAATTCCTATTCACCCCAACTGTAAAATGAAGAACCGTAGTCCTTTTCACTGTACTACAATCAGATCCTAAGACTGCTTCTGGATGATGTGGTTTTTTGGATCAATCTGATATCACTCCTCACTTAATACCCTCTTTCTGTTCTATTCTTTTGCAGCAGGAATGGATGGAATTGAACAAAAAAAATATTACAAGTAAGAATATAAAGGGACATATAGGGTTGCATGCTCTCCATCTTATTTTCTAGGATCTTATTTTTTTTACCACTGCTCTTGCTAGTTTCCAAAGGGCAGATTGTGAGAGTGTTTGTTTATCTGTTTTTTGTAATTAAAAAGGAAAAAGCTTACATCCGTTTCCTCTGAATCTTGTGTCCTATCTTGGATTCACACCAACTCAGGTCTGTTAATCTACCAATTCTTCTGCAGCAAGTAAACCTCCTCACTCTTCAAAATGTACTTCTCTTAGCAGGATAGATATTACAGAAATTCAGAAGTGCAAACCCATACTAAAAAGGAAAACTGCCCATTCTTGGGCATTAGTTCAGTAGTGACAGGGAATGAACATTTCAGATTTTCTTAAGAGCTATGCAAGCTACACAAGAGTTTGGTAGAATCAAAGGGGATTCAGCTTATATTTTTATTTATTTTTTACCAGTACCCAAGTACTAATGAGAGGAAACCAAACGTATGGAACTACCTTCTCCCCCTCCCCCAAATACTGGCCAAAACCTAGACAAATTTTTTCTATTAAAATATTGCTCAGGCTGCAAAGAACATGATTTCCCCTCCACGACAAAAAATGGATTTATACCGACACAAGTCTATTTCTCTTACCAGCAGGCAAGCACTTCTGACAGGCTGAGTCAAAGCATCTGACTTAATTACTTAATTCAACTAATTCAGTTATAATATCCATTTAAAACTACAGTACCTCATTTTGAGCACAGAAATATATAAATAGGACTGAATCTATTTAAAAAAAGCTGAGCAAGTGAAAAGAATAACTGTACCTGCAGGCAGGACAGCCTCCAACTACTACAACAGAGGTGGTGGTAGCAGGCTGCTGAATGATGGTGTATGTACTGGGACAGTTATGCTGCGGTGGCCCTGGTGAAACGCCATATCCTAGAAAAAAAGAAAGAAATGCAAGTGAATTATTGAGTATGAAATCTTCACATATTTAAAACAAGAAACAAAAGGGGCAGCAAAAATTCCATCAGCCAACAATAACGTGGGAAACAAGGTCCGTCATTCCACAAAGGAAAGACACCAGACGCTAGAGAATCTGGTTAAAATGAACAAAAGGACTTGCCATCTGGATGGGACTCAAAGAACTCAGTGTGCAGCAAGACTGACTCCTGAAGTGTTTGGCTCAGGATTTGGGAGCTCATACACAACAGCTTGCATCAAAGGTTGAGCTAGAACACTTAAAACAGCATATCTCCTAGCAAAAGGACTTCACAGACCTGACTATGCAATGCAACTTCAGCCTAAACTGCACAGAAAGCTAATAATTAACTTCAAGCACTCAGCTTGAAAAGTCTTCAAAATGCTATCAGAAAAGAGAAAGGGGTGGGGGGGAGGAAAACAGTTTAGCTGAGCAAGGGTCACAACTTTCAAGTCTGGCAGTTATTTATTAGCTATCTGTCCCACCAAGGCACACATGCTAGTTGAGACAAAATGTGGCTCTCTGGTTTCTAGCCAGATACTTTCTAGCCATGTTAAACTGCAACTAATACAAACACAGGGGAGGCAGGACACAGTGAAAAGGAAATGGAGGAGCACAATGAGAAATGAAGTCTCCTGGAAAACCCAATCAGCCCAACTTGTATGCACACGTGTTTTTAATATATGCATTTAAAAGCATAAAGAATTTCACACAGTTACTGTGCATGCATTAGAAAAAGCAACGACAAACTGTATACAACAATGTCATCAACGTACTACCAAATTTGGAGGGCACACCCAAGGCTCATTTAATGAACTCAGAAAAACTCCACTTCTGCTTTCTTCCCTGGCAAATTGCAGAAAACTATACTAACTTGGGGGGAGAGGGCAGGAATCAGTGTCTGAGAATAACAGTTGGATTTTCTGCAGGCAAGTACACACTGAACTATGTATCATCTTTAACCTCAACCTTTTGAGAGATTCAAGCACAAGCACCAAAAATCAAGTGGACCAAATCACAGTTCATAATGTCAAGCATGTACTTATATCTTTACAGGATCAGAGCCCAAGTTTAAGCACATGATTTTTCCCTTTGAACCTAATCACTAATTTTACAAATGAGGATGGGAAGTGGGGGAATGATCCAAGATGAAAAGCTTCCAATGATGTTGTCTAGTTTAACTAGATCAAAGTGCCACCAACCTCACAGCCAAGACAGTGGACATGCTCACCTCCTGAGAGTCCAACATGAGTGCATTAACATTAGCACAGACATGCAAGCAGAAGGCAATACGATGGAGGAGGCTTTGGAAAGAAGTAATCGAAATTCAAGTGCTGCCGTGAGTCTCCGCACGCTGTCCCGACAACAGCACCCCACCTCAGACCAACAGCAGGCTCTGACTGTCTGCACAGCGACTCGGTGACTAAGGAGCATCTTCCAGAAAGCAAAGCACAACCGCAGGGAGCTAAAGGAGAACCTCCCTCCTCAGCAGCAGTTTCAAGCAGTGGGGGATGGCAAGGGGCTGGGTATCACCTGTAACTTCACCACCGCTTGCTCTATACTCCAGGCCAAGTACTCAACACGGGCACCCCAGCGACCCGCAGCCAGGGCTCCACAAGACCCTCTCCAGGGTGCCACGCGAGCGTGATGCACAACACGAACCCGAGCATTTCAAAAGAGGGCTGCACAGCGCTGAAGCAATGGCAGGCTTTCCTGCCCAAGCGCAGAGGGGCTGGACCCAACTGTGTGCAAGCCCCCAACAACTCCGAAACTATAACCCTGCCGCAATCTCGGAACCAAGGAGCGGCTCTGTTATCTCCGCGAGACACAACCCCGGCACTTCCCGAGGGCTGGAGGCAGGCTGAGGGGCAGCCAGGCCGCGGGGGCCGCTTTCCCGAGCCTCCAGCTCCCCCGCGCCCCGGCCCGGCCCGGCCCGGCCCACCACCCACCTGCCGCGGGGTAGGGGTAGGGCGGCGGCGGCTGGAAGCCGGGCTGCGCGCCGGGGATGGCCCCGTAGTTGCTCTGCCCGTAGTCGTGCGCGGCCGGGCTGTAGGCGGGGGGCCTGTCCTGCAGCAGCGGCTTGTTGTCCATGCTGGGACGAGCCCGAGCCCGGCCCCGCTCAGCGCCCGACCTCCCGCCACGGGCGGCGCATGCAGCAGAGCGACCCCCACCCCGCTCGGCGGCAACGTGGTGCGGGAGGCGGCGGCGAAGGCGGCGGCGGCGGCTCGGGGCCGGTCACAAGACCCGGCTCATGTGACGCTGCTCCCGGCGGGGCAGGAAACCCCGCCTCACCCGGCCGGGCCCAGCCGCGCCGCCCACCTGTTACCGCGCGCGGCCCCGGCCTCCCGCCCTGCTCCCAGCGCGGCCTGGGGTGGCACTGGGGCTCGCCTCCAAAGCAAGGAGCGGGTTGGCTTCCTCCGTGGCCGTGGTGACAAAGCCAGGCCTTTGAGGTTTTAACAATGTCGCTTGTCCAAAGGGTCCCCCCCTGAGGTGGCCAGCGGGGGAAAGAGGCATGGACCCGCGGGATGGAGGGCGCAGCTAGTCCTCCTCACTTCACGTCGTCGGCCTCGTGTTCTTGAACAACGCGACTGGACGCAAAACGGCGTTAGGCGAATCCAGCACGTAGGCCGCTGCAGCCAAACCCCGCTACAAGTGAACATCGCAGGACTTTGAACCAGCGTGCTCTCCGAGAGATCGGCGGCGTAACCATCACGCTAACCGGGACGACGTTAAGTGCGGGGTGCCTGCGTTTGGAGACGCCCCTACACGCGGTGGTGTTAGGGTGATGCAGCCGTCAGGGTCCAGAAAGTATGTGAGAGGGGAAAGGGTTTCTTAGGGCGAGATTGTTCATCGGACCCGCTGTGCAGTGGGTGTAAAGTTAGACGAGCTTTCGCATGTAAGACATGCTGAGGAGGCTTACATTTGAAAGCTTGGCTAAGTTTATCCTCAGCTATGTAGTTGGTCCAATAAAATGTATCGCCCTAAGACAGCCTTGCCAGTCCCTGTATGCCAGCAGAAGCTGCGTGATTTTGGCAAGCTCCATGCGAGGGTAAAGTCAGTCTGCATGGACCCCGCTGCAGAAGGGTCACATCAGGAGAAAAAGTGAGACCGTGATTTTGCAATAACTTGTGTGTACGTGAACCCTGTAAGGGGACCTAAAGGGATTTATGGGAGACAGGAATGAGAGAAGCATTTTAAAGAGAGGAAATACTACAGCAAACAGGCAAAGGGAACCCAAGGAAGCAAGAAAAGATGTCCTCAGGATCTAAAAAGAAACATGGCAGGAAGAGAAAAGAGAAAGCAATTAAGGAATAGCCTGTATTTGAACAGCTGTCTGCACTGGTGATTTCGTGGTGCATTGACTATTGCTAGTTTATAAAATCTTTCTTCTTAGCTGTTGGGTAGATTGGACCACATTTTAAACACCTAGTATGTTTGAAACACTGGCCCTTCTTCTCAGAACTGTTTCCTCCTCCTGTGAAATGTATGAATCAGCAGCATTTTCTGCTTGACATATCCCTGCCTTGTCTGTCAGTCCAGGAACCAACCTGGCCTCTGTCACTGTTCTGGGCGCTGCACTTCAAGAGGGACGTGGATGATATGGAGAGGGTCCAGCGGAGGGCCACCCGTATGATCGGGGGTCAGCAGGGCAGGCCTTATGA
>JAGPOW010002202.1:16356324-16372289 GCA_030014935.1 Caiman crocodilus | reverse complement strand
TGACCCCGGTGCTCTTTCCTGCCAAGGCAGGGGGTCGGACTAGATGATCTGCCCAGGTCCCTTCCGACTCTAGACACTATGATACTATGATACTGGTAACCAAGCACTCGCAAACACTGAAGGATTTATCCTCACAAACAGCTGTACGGGGCAGGGAAGAAGGTTTCTCATTTTAGAAACAAAAAGCTAAAAAAACAAGCAAACACACACTGCACAAACAGATTAAGTGATTTACACACCAAGTCTCTGAGACATCCAGGAATAGAGCTCAGATATTTGAAATCCAGTCTTGCTCTGGGACCATGAGAAAAGGAAAGGGAGGCAACAGGGGCCTCTACCCTTTTTCTCTCCTCCTCTAGACCTGCAACGTTCCCCTTATTAGGAGGGATGCAGGGAGCAACTAAATCCTGCTCCTGGTGTAGAAGGTGCCATTGATGTATATTAATTGTGTGTGTTTTGTATAAGCTATAAAAGCTTTTTGAAGTTTTGTTGAAACACAAATGCAACACAATCCTTTCTCACTAGGGATAAGGACTCTTCCTTAAATGAGTGTTAAATAGCAGAGAGAAATCCCCCTTCTACAGAAGTGAAATTGGGTAGGGAAGAGATAAGAAGAGGGAAGGAAAACTAACTAGATAGGGCTTACAAGACTCTTTAGGGGAAGTTTGTTTTTATCCTGGATTAAATTATTTAGCTTGAAACTGCTGAATTACAGGATGGGCTGCATCTCAACAAGGGATGAATTCTATGAGAAAAATGATGGATAAGATTTTAAATATCTTGATTGCGAAAGGAACTGAGCAAAGTTCTTCACCCTGGAAAGGAGAGGCGTAAAAACCCCTTACAGAGGATCCTGCACTGCAGGCTGAGGATTGTACAAGTTACAGCCCCTGCATCGCTGCAAGGGAACAACTCCCTCTACTTGCACTTGTGGTAAGCTCCTCCTCTGCAAAGCCGTGCTGCTTACCCCAGGTGCTCCACTGAGAATCACTCCCTACCCATTCAGAGAGGGGAAGTAGCTTCCTCCTAACCAGTGGCACAAACACAAGACCAGGGGAAGGAGGCACGTAAGGACAGCTGTACATGTTATCTCTCCCCCTCTAGACCTACAGAGTCTCACTTATTAAAAGGGTATAATTTGTACTCATCTGATGTCACATGGATCTTCACATGAAGAATCAGAGGTAGAGAGGGTGATAATGCATTTGTTAACCGGTTGTAAGGGATAAGTTACACACAGCCGTAGCTATGGCCACTGCCATCGCTGGTTTCACCTTCTAAATGAAGCTCTGTTGTGCAATCAGCTTGTGATCTTTTGGGCAATAACTCACACTAACGTAATGTGGATGTGGTTTCAGCACAAGAAAAACAAAGAATGTCCCTTCAACTCATACTTGACAAGGGCACACTGAACACAGTATATAAGTCTCTTCATTTACTTGAGCAGAAATTGAACTGATCCATGAGCTAAAGGAAAAAGCTTAATTGTCAACATTATCAGGCCCATAGCTGCCTTCAAGTTTCAGAGTGAAACTCTTAGCATGCAAATCTAAATAATTCTGAACCTTTATTTGGCACTTTATCGATACAAGCAGGTCCCTACAGCACCTCTCTGGAGTTAGAGCAGAGCCAAAATTCAATTTGCTGTTGAACCCTTAGGCAAAGAAATTCATTTTTCAGGAACACAGGCATTCCAATCCATCAGCCTTGCAGAAAACAGCAGGAATGACATGCAAGGTCTTGGGCTGAGGGAACAAATGCAGAGAGCTCTGTGCTTAGCTAGGCTAAGATACTGCAAGGGGTGAAAAGGCCAGGAGTTTCTGGCAGAAACCTCATGAATTTGGAGGAAGTCACCCAAAAGTGAAATATGCTGCAGAGCTGTTCCCTTTATGATACTCACCAGGGGCTAAACTGACTTCAGTAGGATCCAAATTAAGCTTTAAGAGAGTAAGCCAAGCTCTCCTTAGATCGCTTGTATTAGGGCTCTCCAACTTCTAAGTGGCTGGGGGCTGAATGCCCCCCAGCCCACCTTAGCAGCAGCCACAACAGCGGGAGCCATGGCCCCCAGGGGCTGCATGTCCCCTCTGCACTCCACACCCAAGTGCTGCCCCCCACTGCACCCCCTACCCCCTGCTGCTGCACCCTGTGCCCAGGCATCTCCCCCCTGTACCTTGCTTCCAGGCACCCATTATGCTGCATCGCATGACCCCCATTGCTGCTCAGTATGCATCCCCCCACTACACCACATGTCCCAACTGCTGTCCCCTGTACGCCACTGCTACACTACAGGCTCTCCATGCCTCCACTACATTGTGTGCCCCCCACTACATGATGTGTCCCTTTGTTGCTGCTTCTCATGCCCTCACACTGCACCACTTGTACTCCCTGCACCTCCCCACTGCAACAGGTGACCCCCCCATGCTTCCTGCAATGCCTCTGCATTGAGTGCCCTCCCTGCTGCTGCTTCCTGTACCTCCCTGCTGCACAGTGCCCCCAGCTCTTTAGCTTTCCTACTGCAAGCTTTGCCACTGCATCATGCCACTCAAGCACCCTAGGCTGCATGCTCCCCACCACTGAAGGCTGTGCTGTGCAGCACCACCCTGCTCTGGTAGAGAGGGAGGATGTATGGGCAGGAAGCTAGAGCTTCCAGCTGGTGCTGCCGCCAGAGTAATGAGGGAAGCAATGACCAGGTTGGAGCCCCGGGACCACAACTGAACACTTTGCAGGCCACAAGCAGCCCATGGCCACCAGCTGGACAGCCCTGCCCTATGTTATAACCAACCAAAGGAGAAGGTTCTACTTGAGAGTTCGCCCTACAGTATGTGTCAAATCCTGTCCCACCCTGAAACAGTGGTCCAGAGGAGGGCCACCAAGATGGAGCATCTATGACAAGCAAACCCTAAATTACCCATAAAAATTAAAGCACTTGAACCTGATGATCAAGAATGCTCCAACCTCAGTTCTCCAGAGCTCCAAGAAATTCTCAGCCAGAAAGAAGTAAAAATAAACTTGCAATATCAGACACGTATTGTCAGAAATCCAAAGTAAAAAAATCCAAACCCTTTAAAAACTCTCGGACTTCCTTTATGCATTGCAAAGAATCAAGATAGCTCCAGTGTTTTTCTCCCTACACCTTTTTCCGATCATTTTTAGAATTTAGCTTTTCTTAAGCTTAATAAGAAAATCCATATTCCAATAAAGGGGAGGAGGTGAGTCATTCCTTCTCTCTTGGGTCTCTCAAGCTTTTTCCCTATATTTTGCTTCATACTACAGAAGTAGAAATTTCAGCACTTTTAGGTGAAATCACTTCCTGACAGTTTGAGACTCGATAGCTTTTACTTCTGATTTAAGTCCAGAAAACTATTTGTTTGGGGACCGTTACTTTTTATACAGCTGGACTGAGCTTTTCCAGATATGAATAAAAGAGGAAATTTCCCACTTTAATGATGGCAAACGCCTAACTATATAGTAATCTTTTCTTGTCTGATCAGTTAGCCCAAATTGGGGTCCTGCTGGTTGTTTCTGTTATATCGATGATGGGGCTGTCTTTGATATGATCTTGCATATTTGCTAAGGAAGTATAAAGTCCTCTTTCTCTTAACATACATGGAACGAAAACACCAAGGAACAGGTTCCTAGGACATGGTCCAGGGGCCATTCTAGGCAGCATTTAACCCAAAATTTCTTTCATAGTTTTTAATTCTCAGAGACCAGTGCTTCAGCAGCAGCATCTGATTCTTCCTTACTGCCCTTTCTCTCTTGTTTCCTTGGTTTTTTTTCACCAACACACAAATGTACAGGAAACCATTCAGCTGTCACATGCCTTGCATGGGTCATTTTGGTCGGTGATACTTGCTCATGTTTTGGGTGATGGCTTCAATAGCCTTAACTGGTCGTATTTATCCCAAGTGAAGGCAGTTGCTAGACTCATCAGCTTTAACAATGTTTAAGCCAACCCATATAAAAATATGCTTCAGATCCCAAGCACCAATATGACCTGTCCACACCACTCCATTGGTTCAAAGGGACTGTTAAGCTGATTGCCCCAGTCACCTGAGGATGGATCAACTTGGACAGTTTACCAATGCAACCCAAACTATTCAAAATATAAGACTCTGTACACATAGGCTAAGTTTTCTGAAGGCACCTAAGGGATTATATGATTGCTAAATATCCTAATCCTATAGGCATCCTTGAAAATCTGACCCCATATTTTCTTGCTGCTCTTCCAACTAATGCTAATGATTTCTTTGCATCTTTTCCTTGGACAATGATTCTACCCCACAGTATGCTTATTGTCCTCAAAAACATTTCATTTTTTCCATTTTCCAGTTTTGATATCTAGCCACTTTCAGCTTTTCTTGTTTTATGGATAGCAACAAATATTACTAGATACTGACCATTAATGTTCTTTTTTTTGTGCCTAATTCTGATTTCTTTACAACTGTAGAGCTGATTTTTGAATGGAGCTACTCCTGATTTGTACCAGCATAAGTGAGACTAGAATGTGTGAATATCTAAAGCCCACATGATACATAGTTAATTTAAAAGCAAGTGTTATGTCTACAATAATAGCTAAGGGAGGTTATACTTACCAGAACTAAGCTGCCGAGAAGCTCCTTTTGTAACTTTTTCATAAATAAGCCAAATATATTTGAAACTTGGTAACAGGTCATCTCTCAGATCAATGTATGGAAATTCGGTAGGTTACTTAATCCTTATGAAAACCTGATGCAGAGAAAAATAACATGGATTAAAATTGCTAAACATAAACTAGGTCTTGCAACTGACTCAATGAAAAGCAGTAGAATATAACAAGGGAGATCAGGGCTTGGGCCAAAAGTTTTGGTAAAAAGATGAATCATTCACTCCTGATTAAGTATTTTATAATATCTTTTATCAAAACTCAGAATAAGCTTTATAAAATAGATATTTAATCATTTAATATGCCTGCATAAGTATTCAGTATTGTAAAGATAATGTCATATGTGGCAGCTTTATCACTCCTAGTATGGCTATAAATCACTTTTCAGATTCAAAAGCTATTGATAATTCCTTCAAATAATGCCCCCAAATAATATCTGAACAGAGAAACAGTTATATGAGAATGGCTTTCAGTCCCAGATGTCTATCCTGTATATTATCTATAAATGCAAGGCATCCAGTATGGGAATTCTACTATTCAGTAAGGTCCAGATTTCAGCCCTGGCATCCAAAGTTTCTGTTTTTCACTGACCGGTGCAGCTGGAGTTAACAACCATCGAAGTATCTCCCAGGTTGCTAACCACCGTGAGTTGAAATCTCCAAGTCTGGTCAGTCCTTGATCTTTCTGCTTGAACAGTTAGTACTGTAGTTCACAGATTCACAGAAGTTTAGGACTGGAAGGGACCTCATGAGATCATCGGGTCCAGCCCCCCTGCTATGGGCAGGAAAGACTGCTGGGGTCAAATAACCCAGCAAGGTGTGCAGTCAGTCTCCTTTTGAAGATCTCCAGGGTAGGTGCCTGCACCACCCTTGCTGGCAGTCTGTTCCAAAGTCTGGTCACACCAACCGTGAAGTTTTTCCTTATATCCAATCTGAAACCTTCTTCTAGGAGTTTATGATGGTTGCTCCTGGTTTTCCTCTGGGGCACTTGGGTGAATAGTTGTTCACCGAGCTCCTGATAATTTTCCCTGATATATTTGTAAGCTGCCACCAAATCCCCCTGAAGTCCTCTCTTTTCTAGGCTGAACAGTCCCATATCTGTCAGCCTTTCCTCGTATGGCTCGTTCTTCGGGCCTCAAATCATACAAGTGGCTCTTCTCTGGACTCTTTTAAGCCTCTCCATATTCTTTGTGAAGTGTGGTGCCTAGAACTGAATGCAGTACTCTAGCTGCGGCCTCACCTATGCCAGGTATAGCAGGAGAGCAACTTCCTTAGTTTTGCTTGTGATACATCAGTTGAGGCGTGCCAGTGTATTGTTTGCTGTGCTAACTGTAGCATCACACTGGGGGGCTCATATTCATTTTATGGTGAATTATGACCTCTAGGTCCCTTTCAGACGTGGTGCGCTATACTAGTGTAGCACCACTGAGCCTGGTTGACTAGCAGTTTTTCATTACAATTTGAAAGTGTGATCAGGTGCTCTTTTCACTGGAGAGTATAAAATAAGTGGTTATGGTTATATGGAAACAACTGTCAGATCACCTTTTGGACCAGTTTTAAACCACTTTGAGCTCAAGAGGCAAAACATAAAAGGGTCCTCATCCAATGCCTCATAAGAAATGTAAAGTTCTAAAAACTTACTGATGAGATGGGTTGAGATCCCCACCTCACTCCAGTCCCTTTATGCTGCATAAAAGACCCAGAGCAGCATAAGGCTGCCCAAGTCACATTAGGTACTTCTCTAACACAATGTTCAGAAAGGCACCTAGTTGCAACCTTGTGCTATGTCTTAGACTCACCCAGCATGCTTCTCTCACAGGGAACACTCATTCTGATTTTTTAATGTTTGGAGAAAAAAAAACATTCACTTGAAGTTAGATCAGACTTAGCTGTTACCAGAATCAGTGGCCTGATTCTGATCATGCTTCTGCAATGGCAAATCAAGAGTAACTACTGAAGCCAGAGCAAACTGGATCCATTATGCTGCTCTTACACTGTTCTGACTGTGTCTTTTTCCTGGTTGAATTCCTCCGAGGGTCTCTTCTCAAATACTTTCTCTAGGTCTCAGACTTCTTCTCCAGACTCTGTACCACTCCCTTCTGCCCTCATTTCCTGTATTCCCACCTCAATGCCTACACTTCTGTCTTGCCCCAATTTTGCACCATCCACTGTCATCTTTGTGCCTTCTTTGCTATCCCAATGTTTAGAACTTGATCCTGAAATTCACTCCTGTTCTCAGGTATAGCTCTCACCACCTCCCTCTCCTTTCACTGCCTCTTCTTTGCCTGCTCCCATTATTAATCCACCAAAGAAAGACATGCTTGTTTGGCTTTTTTATCTGCCATGCTCTAAAACAGGGCCACCATCTGCACCATCACACAGTGCATTGTGTCTGAACTCTATTATTTGTCTTGCTAAGCTACCACTGCACTGAAACAACGGCTGTTTTAAATGCAATAATCTGAGGAAGTGAAGAAAGCTATATCCCATTTAATGTTCAGGGATATGGAGGAAGAAGAGAACTAGCTAAAGTGGAATTTGTTCAGTGTTTCAGAGAACACATTCCTAATTCTCTTTAAAAGAATTGTGGGATTTTTAAAAATCAAAGTAGTCAGACTTCATTTTTTTTCCTCATTGTCAAAGGATAGCACTATCAGCAGCATAGATTTCCTTTACATAAACATAGGCTATTGCATTTGTAGCAACTGAAAGAGGCAGCAAAAGCAGTGCAGTAGAGAACCATCATCTCCCTTCCAGAGACATTATCCATTCAATAGTTGCCCAGACCTATCCTTGTCATCTTTGTGATTTGAGAAGATCACAGCACCAAGTAGCACAGCTACAGACCACATGATGCCAAAACACTGCTTACAGGCAAGGACACCAAAGCATGTTTGGGCCTTCATTTAATTCTCTGTCCCTGTGTTTTGTACTAAGCCAAGACCACTGATGACACTTAATAAATCATAGTGAGGTTTCCTTAGGTTTCCTTTTAAACTCAATCCTGTTTCTCATTGCAATAGGGGAAGGTACTTTCTCAAAGCAATAATACCTCAAGTGTGAGCTTTAGTTAGGACATGAGATCAAGTGTAGGATTAGTTTACTAGTTCACCCTGTCTTTTCCACTTTTAAATACTAGAGCTGCACAGAGCTGATATGGGAAAATCACCACTTTTTACAAACTATCCTACATCTGCTTATTGTTTTGTTTCTTCACCTGCTCTGAAGTATTTGGATTTGGTGCTGGCTGCTCTTAGAGACAGGATACTGGACTGGAGGAAGGGATCACAACTGTGAACACAATTCCCCTATAAAGCAATGCAATGTCCAGTCATGCTTGCTATTAATTTTATTTGGATGTTTTTATGTCACTGTACTACAAAAGATTAATCAACGGAATCCTATAATAGTGACACAATGTAATAATTACCCAGTACAAAGCATCTTTTTTTAGGTATGTGCATGCTGGGATTAATGTATTGTGCAGAAAAGTGTGGTGAAGAGACAGGAAGGAAGCAAGGCAAGAGTTGAGAGCCGCATACCTTCAGGGTATTCTGCCTAAGATCTCCTGTCTGATGTTGAACAAGTGTCTCCAGCTAGAAAACAGACATGATAACACTTGAAGTGGTTGTCAACTAAAATGCAAATAGTTTCTGAATATTGCCGTATGTTAATTTATGAGACAGGCAGTGTTCTCTCCAAATTCACATTCAGGGCTTCACAGCAAACTACTCTGGTATCTTGATCCAGGGCTCTATTGAGGCTTTTATTTTTTCAGTGATCTGCCATTGCCTGAGTTGGGCACCGCCTGCTAACATCTAACTCCAATAACGACTGCAAGTCTGTCTGTAAGGGATATGGTTGAGAATTAGCTTAGAAGGTAAAGCATTTGCTTGGTACATGAGAGTGATGGCATTGATGGCCATCTTCTCCAGATTCCTTTACCCCTTTACAGCAATAGTTTTCAACTTTTTTTTCCATTTGTGGACCCCTAAAAAATTTCAAATGCATGTGCGGACCCCTTTGACTTGTAAGTGTGAGTATTTACATACTTTGATTCATCATAGCTGTCATTCACAGACCCCTTAGACATAGTCTGTGGAGCCCAAGTTAAAAACCACTGCTCTGCTGGAAGATGCTTGGATACTGTGTTACAGCGTGGGGGTGGTACAGGCCAGCGGACCTTCCTGGGCATTTCTCTGCATGCCCTGCTGGGGCCGGTGACACCAACCTGCTGCAATTCTGGGTCACCATGTGATTTATGTGGAGGGGTTTTTGTTGTAACTGTGTTGGTCTAAGGATATAGGCAGGCAAGCATCTTTGGATAGATGTCATATCTTTTATTAAACCGATTGTGTAGTTGGAAAAAAGTTCTTAGCAAGCTTTCCGGTGCAATCGCCCTTGTCCAGGCATGGGCAGTCTCATGCGGTATCTCTATTAAACCAACTGAGTAGTTGGGAAAAGTTGTTAGCGAGGTTTCGGGCACAAACATCCGTCTTCGGTCTGAGCAATCCAAGGAATGAGAGCAGCTAAAAGTGTGACCGGATGTCACGGAGAATGTAAAGGGGTGGAAATTAGGAAAACAATGGGAAGGGAAGAGAGGAAAGGAAGGGAAAATAATGCCAAAGGTAAACCAGGGGGACGCTACTGTAATTAAGTTCTTCAAGGCAGAAAAGGCAAAAGGAAATAGCTGGCAATGAGGGGGAGGAAGGGGGGGACAAGAGAAGTGTAGACGGTAAGGGCAGGCAGAGCGGTGTGTCTGGTGCCCGCAAGGCCGGGCCCCCGACCCTAGCAAGCGCGGAGGCGGGTCGGGCTCAGCACCGCGGGCCGGGCCAGGATGGCGGGACAGCTCCTCCCCGGGGGCCGCTCGCAGAACGCCATGTATCCAAATCCACCCCCTCCACTTCTCCCCAATCGCCGCGGCGCTTACATGCATTGAGGAGCGCACGCAGCCAATGGGCGAGCGGCTGTCAGGCACGCACTTCCTGCCGGAGCCCGATCCCCGGCTCAGCTGTGCGCGCAGTCTGTGCCGCGGGCGCGCCCGGGCGCGGAGCAGCAGGTAACGCGGAGGGCCCGGGGGGCGGGGGAGGAGCGGGGCTGCCCCTGCTGTCGGGGCGGGGGGCGGCCGCCCCTTGCCCCGGGCATCGTCCTGCGCTTGCTCCGCGTGCCCCCTGCTACCCTGGGGCAGCCCCCGCTCCGCACAGCCGCAGGGAGAACTGCGCAGGGATCCTGGTTTTCTCTGCGCTTAAAAAGTAAATTTACATTTTTCCACGATTAAAATGAAACATTACATATATCTGTAGATGAGTAGTGTTTCGTTTTAATCGCTGGAAAATGTGATTTTTGGAGTAACTTTTTTTTTTCTTTTACCAAAAAGGGGGGAATATTTTTTTAATTGGAGAAAACAAGGATCGGTGGTCATGAGCATGCAGGGTGAGAGCCCGGCCCTCCCTTGTCCGCCCCCGAGGGCGATGCGATGCTTTCCTTGTCGCCACCCAGGAGAGCCAGGTGCTGACACCCCGCTCAGCTCCCTTTCGCTTTCAAGAGGGAAGGAGCCTGGAAGAGAGGCCGTCTGAAGCGTCTGATGACATCTGCAAGGCGAAGGCAGCGCAGTGCTACTGAGCTGTTGTCCTTCCTACTAGACAAATCTTGTCTGCATCATCAGCTGCAAAAGGAGAGATCTCTGTGCTGCTTGCACTGGAGTTTCCAGCATTTGGGATTCAGAGGACCTGGCCAACTCTGTGCCTAGCCAGAGTTAGTGAGGCTGAATAACCAGTGCAGGAGGGAGGCCTTGTTTCTACCCAGGAAGCAGCTCCCCTTCCATGACAGGCAAATGAATGCTCTTACATTATGTAAAAAGCAATCAGGGCCTGTGGACAGCAGTAATATCTTTTATTAAACCAACAAGATTTTTGCAGAAAAAAAACCTCTTTAACATTTGCAGAACATTTTTTTGCAAAAATCTTGTTGGTCTAGTAAAAGATATCATCTCTGTCCATGAGTCCTGATTGCTTTTTCCTCTAGACCATTATGGCTACAACCTGCATATCTGACTTGCATACCATGTTATATAGTTTGCAAAGTGCTTTTGAGATCCATTTGAATGAAAGGCCCTTAAGCAAGACCATTATGCTTAAGCCCTTTTCTGTTAGTACTATAAAAGCTGGCCAAGTATGTTTATCTGGAAGGAATGAAAGATTTATAAGTTTACTCTGAAACTGAAGAATTTCCATAGGGGCACAACACAGGGACAGTCTCATCATGTGTCCTGCCTTTAGAAACCACCAGTACAGGAAGAGAGAAACAGAGCTCTCTATGAAAAACCCAATGAATTTTCAGTCTTGTAGAAAGGGGGGTCAGTATTTTCTTGACTGTTCTAGCAATCACGTTATACCATGTAGCTGGAAATTGTAAATATCTTTATGTAAGTATCTGCGCACATTTATGGTTAAAATTATCCAGTTGTCCTAAAGAATGGGAGGGGATTTGGACAACATTGAGTTTTGTTGTTGTTCAGAGTTACTGAAATGAATATGTGCTGCAGGTGCTGGGCACCATTGAAAATCTGGCAGTATTCCTCTTACTGCTGCAGTGGATGACATAGGTTGTGCAAATGCATAGTTACATTTTCAAAAGTGGCTTCAGGTCCTATATGTATAAATTACCTTTACCACTTGTCTATTGTTCATTTGGATTTACACTTGTTGCCTTTCCATTTTTTCATTGCTTTATATAGAAAGTAAACAAGAATGGCTCATTTTCCCTTTTCGGGACTATCTGTTTAGATCTCAGTCTGGTCCTATCGAACTCTCCTTCCAGCTATAAGTAACATGATGATCTTCTGTATTTCCATTGCAAAGATAAACTCTTTCATTGCAAAATCTGAACCCATTCCCTGGGCATATCCCTGGGATTTGATTGCCATTCTGAACCTCTTCAATCTCTGAACCTCTGCAATCTCTGTTCTATCTTTCTTGATCATATTCTTGCAAAGAGAGGCCCATATGTGGATTGATGTCTGTACTGTGTGAAAAGTGTTTGTCCTCTTTGCATCTCATTTCTCTAATGGATGCTGTGCTCTTGGCAGATAGCTTCATTGAGTCAGCCAGATCCTAAGTTGGCAAGCCAGTCAGTTGACCAGTTGAATAATGTTAGTTGATTGCCTGTTATTTGACTGGTCAAATATTCTACAAAGCCAAGAAAGCCCTTGGGTAGGTAGTGGTCTACCTTTCTTATAGCATCATGTTGTCATCGATTAGCAGGGACTGGAATGAGAGTTCCTTGCCCCCTGGTTCTGCAGAAGTCATGATCCATGCAGACACACACACACACTTCATTTAGGTACCTCCTGTGCCCTGCTCCTCTCTCCTAAGCTCTTCCAGCCTCTTTTCCTTTCCCCACTTTAAGCCATCTGGGGATGCAATAGCTATGCTGTACTGGGGGAGGAGCCAAAACTAGCTAGCAGCAGGGCTTCTGGGATAAAAGCCAAAGAGGAGAAAAGTTCAGTTTTTAATACCATCCACAATTATACTCATCTAAAACTGTCACTTGTAATAAATTATTATAGCTTTTAGAATTTAATTTAATTGATTCATGACAGCTAATTTTTTTTGTAATAAGCATAGGTATCTATCCTCTTGAAGATTAAAGTCTGTCTTTATTCTTCTAATAAATACTTGACCAGTATTTGATCAGTCAGCTGACCAAGTATATTTGACCAGTCAAATACTTAACCATAATCCAGGTTTATTCCTAGGCTCCCAACTCAGGGAATCCTACTGATGCACTTCAGAAATGGTGATTATTTTTGTTGTTGTGTTTACACTTACTTGGGTTAAATGCTTGCTATTTTCTTTTGTTAGGAAATGTGGTTTATACTACAGTGTTTTTAAAACTAATTTTGAAAAGCTCCTTTCTTTGGGTTCCATTCTTCCAGTGCTTCACGCATTATCACTTTCCACTTGCAATAAGTACTCACATTTACAATAACACTGTCCATGGTACCTGCTATTCAAAGATAGTATGTTCCTTACAAGTAATAATTTAGGCTTGCACAATCTTTTGTAAGATACAAATATCATTCTGTCTATAACACAAGCAGCACTCTAGGGGTGGATGTGAAGCCCCTGAAGGCCATGTAGCTCCTATCCTGCTCTGGCTCTAGGGTCCATGCCCTTCACTCCCGCCTGCCATGCCTTGCTGTTCTTAGTTAATTTTGGAAAGGGAAGCTGCCAAAGGGCCCTAAAGAAAGCCCTGCCCTGTTTTTCTGCCAGTGGATTCCTCTCAGACCCTAGCAGACGCAATCCATTTTTCTCACTAAGTGAGCCCTTGCATGCCCCAAGGCACCTGCTGCCTTGCAGGCTGTTCATGGCCTCTGACCACCCCTACAGTCCTGCCTGTGCCTCACAGACGTTACTGATTAGTCACTTTCCCTGTATTGGGGCCTCAGCCTTCCTGGCCTCTGCTCCTTCCTCTCACTGGACCTTCTAGCCCCTGCCCACTGTGTTGGATCTGATGGATGAGCTTCAGCTCACCTTGCCTACTTTGTGGTTTGGGGCTGTTAGTCCTGGTCTCACCGTCTGGGGCTGTAAGCCACTTGGCCTGCTCTTGCCTCCCTAGGCTGTGGGTCCCTGGCCTTGGTCTCACCCCTCTAGGGCTTTGAGCCCCTGGACCTATGTCTTGCCCCTCTCAGGCTCCTCGCCCACTTGGGCTGTGGGCATCAGGCCCTGGCTCTCATATCTAATTGCCTGCTGTCTTGCAGCCAGCTTGCTGTGGGCAGTGTTCCCTTGAATGATTGCAAGTGTTCCCCTTTTACTTTGTGTGCAGCTCTCCACCTAGGTAACAGTGCTTCCTTGCTGTGTCCTCCTTTGCAGTTAACCTCTGTTCAGCTGCCTGGACTTTGTCTGCTACAACTTCGTCCCTTGAAGTAAAAGGAACCATAGGCTGCCTGTTGCAATTCCCATTCTACCAAGAGGGAAACTGAGCGGGGAGGAGAAATGACTTGCCTACATGCAGACAGAGGTCTATTAAGACATCTCCTAAATTTCCCTTTTGCATTTTTACGTGTAAAATTATTCTTCTCTTAAAGCCATAGTATTTTTTGGCCCTCATTGCTATAGTCTTTCTGAATGCCTTCGGCTCATGATCTGTTGGGATGAACAGGCTACAACCAAAGAGGAAGGTCTGGAGTTCAAATGAAAATCTCCCAAGAAGATGTGGTAGATGTTGTCTTGGTTGCTGGGGTCATTCTGTGCTGCTATCTCCTTCCCTCTGGCACGTTTCGTTTTCTAATGGTCTTTGTCCTACCCACTCACTCCTGCAAATGCTTGGCACTCTCAGCTCTTAGTGACCTCTAGGAGTTGAAGTCCCCAGTATCTCAGTGTCTAAGCCTCTGCATGCCCTCTTCTTTCCTCTCCCCCCATAGCATCATGGACTGAAATTCCAAGTGAACATGCTCTGCACTCTCTAATGCAGGCTTACTTTTTTCTGCCCTCTCAGTTACTTTCTGTTCATTGTCAGAGAGACGGGCTAGTCCCATTCCATTCTGGTTCACTGCTGATTACCAGCGAGAAGGCAAGTGGGCTACTTTCTTTAGGACTATGTTGTGAGTGCAGTGCTGCCCTTAACAGACAATGAAGTAGTGTGTTGAATAGTTGAATGCTAGTTCTAGGAAGTGCTTCCTCATTGTTTTACATTTGATCCTTTTCCCTTCTTGGCCTCTGGCTACATGGGCTGCATATCACACAGTTATAAAAAAAAAAAGTTGAAAATACACCCAAGTAGCTGTCCCACATAATGAGTGATCCTGAACACTCCTCTGTTACTGTTTCACTGGTAGGAAGTGCACAGCATACCAAGAAAGAGGACTTGGAGCTGGTAAAATGTGCTAGTCTAACTGAATTCTGTGAGAATAGGCATAAATTCATAAAGGACAACAGGTCACAGCCAGAGGGGTTTGTCCAGAGTCACAAGACTATCACAGACTGAAAATAAGTCCCACAGTCAGCTTCCCCACTGAGTTTCCTCTTTCTGAGCTGACCTGGCCATCTAGGCCATTAAGCAAGAGGAGGCTGATGGCATGGCCCCATGAATCTGTGGGGCCAGATATATAGTATGGTTGGGCAAAATGTGTCTCTCTGAAGTGTGAAGGCCTGTGTTTAGCAAGGAAGCAATAGCAGTGCAGTTCTTGTGGGCTCCTTTATCAATGTGCCAAGGCCCTTTGACTTCCCCCCTCAGCTGGACACTCTGGCTGCTATTTGTGTCAAAGAATGGATTCCTCTTCACTGACAAAGTTCTCCACTGGGAGTTTCAAAGGAGCCAAAGGTAGTTAGGTACCAGCAGTTGCAAAGTCAGTGGGATTTGGGTACCTGACCACCATGAACTCCCTCAAAACATTTGAATTTGATGCACTTGGAGATAACCAAGATTGTTCAGTTCAGAGTCCAGGTTTGAACCGTCCCAGAGGTCAGGACTGTTCAGACTTTGAAGTTGGGGCTCAAGCCCTCCTTTTATAAGTGTCCTCTATGCTAATGTTTTTCTTTGTCTTTCAGCCATGGCGATGCCGAGCTCCCTCTTGTGGGCAGTTGATATCTTTGGGAGGGTGTACACTCTTGCCACAACAGGCCAGTACTGGGAACTCTGCAAAGATGGGCAGCTGGAGTTCAAACGGGTCTCTGCTGTCAAACAGTGCTGTTGGGGAATAGCTTGTGATCACCAGGTCTACACCTATGTATTTTCAAGTGATGTTCCTATTAGGTACCAGGAGGAAACCTATGAAAATCAGGTGTGTAAATCACAAGCCTACCTGCAAAAACTGCCACAAATTTTTCAGGCAGGGTTAGCAGTAAGATCAGAATTCAGTTGTCCATATTGATCGGTTTTCCGGTAATAAAGTTGTTTGCAATGCAGTGTGGTAAATATGAGAGAATTAAAAAAAGAAGCATAAGAAGTTGCCATATATGGTGTTCAGATTGATTGGGGCAGATAGGCAAGCTTCTGCTGGATCCCTGCCTTCTCTGTGTCCTACAAACCATCCTGAGCAGTCACTGATTTATTTATTTTTAATCCATACTTCAGTCCTCTGAGGAACTGTTTTACAGCAAATAGCAGGATGTTCTTTTAATGTTTTAATTCTCAGCAGAGGTTCACATTCCCAAATATCTCCCTGCACCCCAGCAGGAAAACTTAATCTTTACATTGCTTGCAAACAGGGTGCTCTTAATCACCAGCCACTGCAAACAAAATCACCTGATCCCATCACTGACCAAAAACTGATGCCATATCACTTCACAGCAACAAAGCCTATACAGTGGTACCTTGGT
>JAGPOW010002202.1:16330024-16356224 GCA_030014935.1 Caiman crocodilus | reverse complement strand
GTCGAATTTGGTACTCAACGCATTTTGACGCAAAAATTTTGTCCCAGTACTCGTCGTTCGTTTGGTACTCGACGCGCAAGCTAGAACTTGTCAGTGTCGCTTGCCTCATGACTCGCTACCCTTTCCAGCCGAAACAAAGCGTTTGTTTGGTACTCGTCGTTTTTGGTACTTGTCGCGCCTCCCAGAACCAATTAACCACGAGTACCAAGGTACCACTGTATAGCTTTTTAGCAAATGTTATTTCTGTTAATTTAAATTCTGTAGGAGGCTATTTTCCTTTATATAGTTCTTAAAAAATATAGAATGCTGTTACTTGTTACATCCTATCAGCTTCTCTATAAAAGGAGTATCAACATTTTCCTTTCTAATTGCATTGTAAAGAAAAAACAATTTAAAAATGAAAGAAACCAAAAACTCTCATTATACACGGTAAAAGTCATTTCAAAGATGAAATTGAAAGATTATTTCCTGCATATTTCTTTTGTTTTCTGAGGGATGGATGGATAAATATAGATTACATTTGTATTTAAATATTGGAGGGTATTTAAATGTTTTCCTGGGCTCATTTTTATATATTGCTTAATTACACGCTCCTTTTTTGAAGGTTCCTTTTCCCATGAAACATGTTGGTTAAAAAAGCATAACTTTTTATCTTCTTATCTCAACTGTGAATGTAAATGTGAAAGGAACATTTGGTTGTGTAAACATTTGGTTACAATTTAGTTTAAAACCGTGAAAAATAAATTGGAGAACAGAAAAGGAAGTTTTTTGTGAAAACAAACAAAAAAAGTCATAGTAACCAGACCAGGAATAGTGGGGAAAGGGGAAGATAAATGTGTAGTGCAATTTAGCTTGGCAGGCATAGATAATATTTTATATAAATATGAATACACTTTGATCTTTGTTCCATAAGATGCAATGCACCCATCAAAGGAATAGGATAGCTGTTTCATTGTGCTGAGAGTAACAGTGTTGTGTGGTCTGCAGTATAAAGTTTTGTCAACATAGCAACTAAAAAACACATCCCTAATGGCCCAAACTGTGTTACCAAAAATCGTAATGTGACTGTGATGGTTTAGTCATGATGATCCTGCCTTGAGCAGGGAGCTGGACTAGTTGGCCTTGGGAGGTCCCTTCCAGCCCTATGTTCCTTTGATCCTGTGCAATTATAGCAGTAAAAGATTTGTTTTGTTCAGGGAACAAGAAAGAGGTAGGATGGAAAACACCACCCTTTTGCTGGTGCAGAATAAGATAGATACAGCCCTGAAGACCTCTGAGGCTCTGTCTGCAATCTAACAAGGCAGCACAACTTTGAAGGCACTGCATATGTGACCTTTGTTCCTTTCTTCTCTTGGCAGCGCTGGAATCCAGTTGGTGGCTTCTGTGAGAAATTAATGCCCAGTGATCGCTGGCAATGGAGTGATGTGAGCGGGCTAAAACATCAGCAACTTGACAGTTTCACACTGCCCTCGCCACACTGGGAGTGGGAGTCTGACTGGTATGTGGATGAAAATATTGGAGGGGAACCAACAGAGAAAGGGGTAGGTGAACAATACCGGCGAGGGATCCATTCTGGGAATCTACATCCTGTTAAAGTAAAAGGCATTTCTTATCCTCCCCTAGCTACTTTTTTTCTGGGAAGTAGCTGGCTTGCAGTATAGCACTGGTGGGGTCTTATAAAAGACTTCAAAGCCAAAAGAAATCTCCGTTAACTTCAGTGGGTTTGGAGCTTGCCCTAAAATGTGAGCAGTTGGATGCCATTACTATTTACTGTAACATTTTTATTACAGCAAAAGTAAAGTGCTCACTGGTTTTCTATGTATGCAATAGGGTATTTGAAATTCAGTCTGAATCTGTAGAGTCATTAACTGATACAGAATTAGGAAATCCACTGATCAAAGCTACATGCACAGTAATTTGTATTACATTTGTAGGAGAGATTCTTTTGTAGGAATGTTTTGAGTTGTTATTTACTGTGTTCCTCCACTTCTGATCTTTATGAAAGTAAACCTCTGTTCAAAGGGTTGGACATATGCAATAGACTTTCCAGCTACCTACACAAAGGATAAGAAATGGAATTCCTGTGTCCGACGCAGAAGATGGATCAGATACAGGAGATATAAGTCACGAGACACTTGGGCAAAGGTCTCTATCTTTTTTTTTTTAATGTACTTATTACCTTTAGTGTATGAAGAAAATGATGACTTGAAAGTGGGCAAGTCTATACTTCTGTCACTGCTTATATGCTGTGGGAAGAAAAGGACCTTGGACTCCACAGCTGCAGATGCAGTACCTCTTGTAAGCATCATAATTTCAAGGCTGGGATTATTCAGTGTCCAAAGCCTGTAGAAATTCAGTGGAATTTAGATATCTAGCTCTTAGCTCCTCTGCAAATTCCAGCACTATCTTCTGAAGTTTTTAATATTAAAGGCTAAGACCTGTCTGCATATTTGGGTCTATAACTTGGATGCAGGCAATTGTCCAGTCTTATGTATGCACAGATAGGCCTGGAGAGGAAGGGGATTTCTGTTTGCTCGTCCCAGGCCTCAGATTTGATTATCCACTGTAGAGCCAAAGAATAGGTATTTTACAGCAGTAGAAGTGAAAGTTTCCTCCATGCTTCTCCACCAGTGTGTTCTTCCCTTGCCTGAAGGATGGAGCTTTGAGTAAGAGGGGGAGATCAATTAGACTGTCCTCCATGCCCAGCCATTTGACCAGTGATCAGCTGAGCTAAGTTGCTCATTTCCCTGCAAGTACAAGCCATTGGGTATATGTGATATTACCTCTTCCTCCTTTTCTCTAACTCCATTTTTTTTTGCTATAGATTATATCCCTTGAAGATCCCAGTCAGCTTCCAGACCCTTTCAATGATATCTCCATTGGAGGATGGGAAATCACTGATGAGCCTGCTGGCCGTTTATCAGTCTGGGCAGTTTCTTTACAAGGAAGGGTATAATCTTTTTCATGTGTGTTCTTCTATTTTGTATTTAAGTCATCGTGTAGGAGGCTAAGAATTCCAGGATTTGAACTCAGACAGATGCTCTGTCACAATACTATCACATGCTTGTCAGGATCTGTGCTGATTGCATATCTGACTGAGGCATAGAAGATGTGACAGCCTGCTGACTGATTCAGCTAAATTAAAAGTAAAGAGGGAGAGTTCATTAGTGTTATCTCATAGGAAAAAGTTGCTTCTGAATGTTAAATTAAACCATCAAAAAAGGCAAAATTTTCATAGACATCACAGCTGGAAAGGACCTCGGAAGATCATCGAGTCCAGCCCCCTGCCCCAGAGGCAGGAAGTCAGCAGGGGTCATTGGATCCCAGCAAGATAAACATCCAAATTTCTCTTGAAGGTGTCAAAGTAGGTGCTTTTTAGTCCTTTTGCTTGTGTTGAACAGTACTTTACACCAGTAAGTGTTAATTCTTGTGGCAGGGATGCCAAAAATTAGCTCCACACCCTTCCTGAGTGCCACTTCAATCCTTTTCCCTTACCCAATCTGCTCTCTGCTCCCTGCCTGGCCTGACCCTATTGTTTTTGTTCTCTTGCCTATCTGTCACTGTGCTGTATGTCCCCTCTTCAATCTGCTGTATGCCACACATGGAGACTGCTCATGCCATCTATGACACCCATACTACAGGTTGGGCTGCCCTGTTTTACGCCTTTAGTTGTCCCACCATAGTCAAAGCCAGCATGGGATTGGGGCAGCACATGGTGAGACTGATCTGTCCACATGGTGGCCCAGGACAGAGCTGGATCATAATGGCTCAGGATTATGGTGGTGCATAAAGCATTGTGGGATCAGAGTGGCATGTGGTTGGTCAGGCTCATATGGGATTATGGCAGCAAGAGATGGAGTGGTCTGCAGCCAGATCAAGGTAGTGTGAGATGTGGGGGTGCATAGGCAGATTGGGGCAGTGCAGGATGGGGCAGCACACAGCTGGATCAGGCCAATGTGCAGCCAGATTAGAATGGCACAGGATCAGGGCAGCTTGTGTCTGGATCAGAGTGGTATAAAATTGGGGTGGTGTGGGATCAGGCCAGCACATGGCCAGATTGGGCTAGCATAGGATTGAAGCAGAATGAGATGGCATGGTATGCAGCTGGATTGGGGCAGTGTGGGATTAGGCTGGCACATGGCTAGATGGGAGCCAGCCTCCTGCACCAACCCCACAATGAATCCAGCCCATGGACTGACTCTGCACCACTCATCCAACCCAGGGGCCAGAAGGTTGGGTGCCACTGCTCTGAAATTGTTTGAAGTGGAAGGGTAGGATCTGGAAAGGAGGATGAGGAGTGACAGGACCCTAAGGAGAAGCTTATTTTGGTTTAGCTTCTCTTTGTCCAAACTGGCTTAAACCATACCAGATTAAACCCAGTTTAATCCACAGTGAGTGACCATTCTGCATCTTTTTAACTGAGTGGATTTAATTTACATTATTTATCATATTTATTAAGGTAAGCAGCTGTAAGCCAAACAAGAAGGGTCTCTTTTGCCGGTTACTGTACAAACATATTGAGACAGTCCTTGGCCTACACAGCTTACTTTCTAAATGTGTAATGCAAAGTGTAAAGGAAAAGGATGCATCTTACACAAGGTGTCATTTAAAATAACTTTTTACTTTAAACCCATCCAACATAGGGGGTAGTCTACCCCTTCACAGGGTTTTAAGTCACATTAGCTAATTTGATTTAACTAAGTACCTTTCTCCTTCAATCTAGATAGTTCCTCAAAGGTTGGCTCCCTTATTGTTTTTAAGAATGCCAGAGGGACAAGTTAAATTTGCTGAAGGGATTAAATCCTCCTGAGCTAGCCTTGGAATCCAACCCTATAAAACCTTTATTATAATTAAATATTCCAGGCCCAAATTCTCAGCAACTGGCATTGTTTCCATAAGCCTCTCAGATCCTTCCCAGTGTTGTAAGAATCTTGCTCTGCTTTTCTTATTTCATTCTTATGGTGTAATCTCAGCTACCCTCGTTCTGTCCTTGGACTGTTCCTATCATGTGACTCCCAGGCCTAGAAATAGCTTTACATAGTAGAAGAGAGTAGCAGCATAGCAACACAGCCAGGCACAGGGGCAGTGGCAACTTCCAGTTGCTGCCATGCTGCTGGCGTGATCACAAGTTTTTTCATGCCCCACTGAGTCAGCACCGGGGGGGCAGTTGCCCTGCCCTACTAATTATGGTACTGGAAGAGATTATAATCAAGTGGTTATAACAGATGCTTCTGGATTCTGTGCCCACTTTACTACCAATTGGCTCTGTAGCCTTGGATGACTTGCTTCAAACCCCGGATGCCTCAGTTTCCTCATCTGTAAATAATAGTTCCCTGCCTATACTTATTTATTTATAACTAAAACTATATCTACACAACACCAATATACTGCTTTGCCAGGATACCCAAGCTAGCTCTTCCAAAGCATTATGGTATAGATGTGCATTGATTTCTACAAAAATAAAATGTTCATGCATGTAAGAATGCTGTGCTCATTATCCACCACAAAGGAGAGCATGCATAGGTCAAAGGATGCTTTTCATGCTGAACCTTCCTGCTACAGATGTACGCTAAAGAAGAAAACAGGTAGACATGGTGAGGGGTAGCAAGTACAGAACCCCAAAGTGACACCTTCTCTCTGCTGTGGATAAACACAGGATTGGGCTGTGTTTGAGCTGGACACCATCAAAGGCTGCATATGTGATGGGGTCTTGACTCCTATCCAAACTGTGTCAGCCAGTGATCAGTTCTGTATGCTTAATCAAATTGTCCAATAATAACCTGAGCATGTTGTATGTTTGTCTTCATATGAATGATATACTTTCTCCTAAAGAAGGAGACTTAGCTTAGTTTATTCAGCATGTTTGAAGCCCATCTATGTGCTTTAAATGTTGAAACACATAGGGATCTTGTGGCAACAGATCATGTGCCTGCTCCAACTTGGCTTGCATCATAGAAGCTAGGCTATAGAAGTCTCCTCCCTGGGTACACAGGGAAATAGTTTGCAGCTGTGTAATCTGCAAATGGCAAATGGCAAATGCCATTTAAAGGGGTAAAGAGCAAATGCTGTAAAGTGAGAGGTGGTTGAAGAAGGGCCATTCTCTCCATACCACTGCATATTTGTCCTAAAGGTTGTGATTATTTGTGTTGCAGTAGCATTTTTCTAAAGCTTTTGTGTTTGTCTAGGTCTGGTACAGAGAGAATGTTTGCCACCACAATCCAGAAGGCTCTTTGTGGTCCTTAGTAGCCACCCCTGGCGAAGTAGTACAGATCAGCTGTGGACCATATGACCTCTTATGGGCAACTCTTTGGGAAGGACAAGCTATTGTGAGAGAGGGAATTGACAGAAATAACCCTCACGGTAAAGTTCTGTCTCGTCATACAGAAAAGCGCCTTTGGTTTCTAGAGATCATAACGAGAACCCGACGTACAAGGACTCTATTCTGTATCTTTGCAGGAATTTCTTGGACAGTTGTGGAATCCCCAGGCTCTGAAAATGGGATCATGCACGTCGCTGTTGGAGTAAATGTGGTGTGGGCTGTTACCAAAGACAGAAAAGTAAGAGCTGTGTTCTTGGTTCTCTTTCCTGATGTATGCACACTTAGGAACATTTGTCACGTGGAGTCCATTACTGTCCTAGGGGAGTCTGACTGTTTCCTCCAAAGCTGAAGAGATGCTACACAGTTCTTTCTGGCTGAACAACCAAGTAACCTTAATGTTTGTGTTTTTGAGATGCTGCTGAGCCACTCGCTAGTACAGGAACATGTTCTAGCTAAATAGGGTGCTGGCATAGGTCAAGGCAGAACTGCCAACAGTGAGCCAAACTCAAGTCAAACAGCAGCGAATGGATTCAGTTGGGCAGTTGTCAATCTCTGCTTTACACCACCACCACCACTACTACTATCATTACACTTCAGTCTTGGAGTCTCAAACAGCCTTAGCGTGCATGGGTGGATGCAAGCTCAGTGTGTTTGCAACTTCAGGTTTCAGAGTGATGTCCCAAACTATCTTTTGTGCTGATGACAATCAACCCCCTTTACCTACACTGTACTATGAATCTGACTAACAACAAATCTCCACTCTACGTGAAAAAAAAAATCTTTGTTTGATCCCAAACACTAAGACTGCTGTAATTATCCTAGGTTCTTATTGTGACATAGTAGTTTTCAGGATTTCTGGATAATTTTATTAGTTTAACAGTAAACGTGAGAATTTCTGGGGCTTGTATATAAGAATAAGTTACTCTGGGATAAGAAAAAAGTGAATCTAAATGTTAAGAGTTGTTCTGGTATAATACTCCCTGAAGAGAGTTAGAGGGCCTTTCTCTGGTTTAACTTGTATCTTTGCAGAATTCTTAAATCTGTTCCACAATAAATGTTGAATTTGCAGGACTTAGACTTAAACTTGTATAGCTGTACCAATTTAATTATTCCACTATAATTTTAATGGCATAACTAGAAAACTTTCCTGTGTCAGATTTGTTTTGGAAAGAATTATATAGTGACTCTAACAGGAAATTAAATTCATTGTATGTTTTGATTATTGTAAAAACCCTGCTGTTATTCTAACAGACATTTTATTACATCAGAGCCTAAAAAATTACTAAAAAATGTAGGGAAAGGGGGGCTTGAAAGCAGAGACACTAATTAAGAGCCTTTTAGGCATGTACGGTTGGGCTGTAAGAGAGTAATTTCCCAGTGTGCCAAAGAGACTAAAATTTTCTCAGGAAGTAGCTAGGTGACTCTCAGAGACTACTTGCCCTCTAACTTCTGAGAAAGTTCTACCTAGGATAGGCTTGATGCTTATTTATACCATGGTGTAAGCCTTTTACACTGTGAAGGCACTCTAAAGGGGCACTAAACCAGGCAGACATGGCATTTACTTCTGAAAAACTGCCATGGTACTGGCAGAATGGAGCAAAGAGACCATAGTGCAAATGAAAAATCTGGCATCCTCTTCTTTATTCATAGCCAAGTCCTTTAGTATGTAAATTAGCAAAGGGTAGCTTTTGATAAGGTAAAATAGTAGAAATTGTAGCTAGGATTTTGAAAGGAACCTAAGGGAATTAGGCACCCATCTGTCCATCTAAGTCTCTTAGGCCCCATTGAGAATCTAAGCCTTACAAGCTACTGCTAGCAGCCATGTTTGACATGCACACCAGTATGTACTCCAAGTGGCAGAAGGCAGATAAAAGCACAGGCCTGGGGGTCCAGGGATATTTTCAGCTTGGAGGTGAGTTGGTACCTTTAAAGTGTATAGTCAGGTACTCCAGGGGCAAGTCTAACAATTGAACCCATTCTTCAACTGCATGGTCTTGTGCTGTGTAAAGGACATTATTCACTCTTATAAGTATTAATAAGACTGCCACAGTACCCTTTGCAAAGATGATAAAGGATTACAGTATTATCCCCACTTAACTGTTAGGAAAACTAAAGCAAAGTGATAAGCTCAAGGCCATGTGGTAAGAGAATAAGACCCAAGAGCCTTGACTCCCAACCACTTCTTTAACTCTAAGTTCCTCCCTGTAGGTAGGGCATATCCAAACTTTAATTTCTTTTATTACAGGTGTGGTTCAGGAGAGGGGTAAACTCGCACAATCCATGTGGCACCAGTTGGATTGAAATGGTTGGTGAAATGATGATGGTAAACGTTGGCTTAAATGACCAGGTAAGACATCTTAGTAGCTGTACATGCCTGGATTCCTGCTGTGCGATTAGGCTACTTGCAGATGTTAAAAAAGCAAAACAAACCTCCACCCACCTCCCCACCCCCAAAACCACACTTTACCTGAAGAAGCAGCATGTTACTTCAACCTGCCTCTGCAACATCTGTATAGATCATGCTCTTCAGTGGGGCTTTTTGGCACTTCTAATTAAAGCTGATTCAGTCAACTATTAGATAAAAGTGCCATAAAAGCCCTACTAAAGCATTCAGTCTTTACAGATGTCAGGCAAGCTGTGTTGAAGTAACATATTGCCTCTTCTGGGCATGCACAGGGCTCAGCACAGGAAAAACTTGAAGCCAAAATACAGCCTACAATAAGCAAAAGGCCCAAATACCTGACCCACTAATAAAGCACACAAAGCTGAATGAAATCCCATGAGTTTGCAATGAGAAAGCATTTGGTGGATCTGTTTCTTGTGCATCGTATTTGAGTTAACATTAACAGTACACAGAAGCTGTGCACCACACCTAAAATGCTAGCCGTAGAGAGAAACTCAAAAGATAAACTCTGGATTCAGGTAGGCTCTTGCCTGAATTGCCCCTTCCCCAAGGCTCCTTTTTTAACATGATGCCTATCTGCATGCTATTCCATTATTCATTTAGCACACAATGACACTCCCTTCAAAGCCTCTCTTTCCCACAGGTCTGGGGAATCGCTTGTGATGATCGAGCAATTTATTTTCGCCAAGGTGTCACACCGAGTGAGCTAAGTGGGAAGACGTGGAAGGCAATTGTGTCTGGCAGAGAGAGTGACAGATCTCAGACTGGCAGCTCAACTAGTCTGCTCAGGTACCAAATAAAGTACCTAAATGCTCTGAACTCTGTGATCAGGGGATTAGGATGCTGACAGAGTCCAGGAGGTATTTCTGTGAATACAGAGTACAGGGAGGCCCCTCACTGTAACCTGGAGCAAACCCTAGACTTAGATTCTCTTGCCATTATGTCCCAAAGTGCATTTATAGTTTTTTGATTAAAAAGTACAGTGGATAGCAAACGTCATTTTGAAGTAAGAGCTGATGTTCTTACATGGGAATATAGTGCAGCCTTCTAGGAAAGCGAGCAGACCTGGGGTTTTACAGAGGCAGGAACTACAGAGGGCTATCATGTCCACGTATTTGTTACCCATCTCACCATTGCTGTCACAGCATCTTGCCACTTTCCTTCCCAAAAAGGATAAGTGAATGGCTCCTTGCCAAGTGTTGGCCTGTCTGCCATGAGACTGGGAATGTTGCATAAGTCTTCCACTATGCACTAGGAGTTAGTGTAGCTATGTAGAAACCACCTCCAGCTGAGAGGAAAGCTGCAGCATCAACAGACTCTAGGCAGTCCTACTTGTTGTCTCTTGGCCAGAAAGATGGTGATTGTAAGATGGAGTCTGATATTTTGGGTTATTTCTGCAGGCCATGTGTTGTGCTTTCTTCCCTGGGGGATGAAACTGAGCCTTGGCATTCTGAAACCTGAGTAGTTTCTGTCTATCTCTGGAGCTGTGCTAGCTAATAGTGCTGTGAATGATGGCAAATTAGTTATTTGTCTCTTTGTTCCCCAGTGCTGGCTGTTTCTTTAGTGACGAAGTTAGGGACCAAGCAAACTCAATCATTCAGAGTGATGGAGACATTCCCTCCGATACTGAGAACCCACGTGTGCCTCCAAATCATGCCGATGCTCCCCTTTCCGGAGCTGCTGTCAGCAGCAATGAGAATAACACAGACGCGCAGAAAGAAGTGGGTGCACATCTGGCTGTGGATTGTCTGGATTCTGCTCAGGAAGAAGCTAATTCTACTTCAAGCAGTAATGAGAAAGCTGGTCTTGAAAAACCCAAGTCTTCTGTGGACCAGGATACCCATCCAGCAGAATTGCAGTGGACAAACATTGATTTAAAGGAGGCCCATAAAAACCTAGTCCTCACCTCCAGCACCTTCAGAGAAACATCCAGCGTATCTTCCCTTGGCTTGTTCCCAGTTGGCATTGAAGAGCCCTATGGAACTGATGAGCACCCATTTTGGGCATGGGTATCCGGTGGAGGCTGCCTGGTGGATCTGCACAGCCCACTGAAATGGTTCACTATTCAGACAGGTACTTTCAGTTCCTCATGGTGGGGCCCTGATCCACAATTTGGGCCTATTTGTGATGCCATAAGAGAGATAATTATAATAAAATACTGCATTTAAAAAAAAAAATAAGAAAAGGCGAGAGATCACCCTGGTACTAGTTATTTGTTACCTTTTGTGCATGAGATGAATGCACTTCCTACTACGTATATCTAGTTTGGCACATTTGCCAGAAATATTATGCACAAAATAATCACTTTGTTGATGTTTTGGGAGTCCATTAGGTCCTTCTGAAAGCTTAGAACAAAATGGTGTCATTGTATAATTGAATATAAACCAAAAAGAGTCAAGTGGCCTGTTATAACTCCATTGATAGTGTTGTAAAGGCAGTGTTACCCCCAGGACTGCTTTAACCCATTGTGTTTAAAGCAACAAATTATATTCCCTCAAGTGTCTGGTACTTCAGAGAATTGCATTCAGAGCTCATTTGGCTGTGTTGCTTTTGGCTGTGCTCTAGGTTTGTCGTCTTCTGTGCAGTCCCTTTCTCTGTCAATCACTCCAGCCCAGACAGCGGCTTGGCGAAAGCAGATTTTCCAGCAGCTAAGTGAAAGGACCAAGCGGGAGCTGGAAAACTTTAGGCATTATGAACAGGCAGTTGAGCAAGTAAGTAGGGATGTCTCCTGTTTCCTTTTCCGTTATTCTCATTATCATTTTACCATTTCAGTTTTGGGCGTCATTGATGATACTTTCCAGTATGTGGCCTGAAACCTACTGTAACTTCAACCTTGTATCTCTTCACCCTTGGATCCCTATAATCAGGTCTGTCCATGAGCACCTGGTCAAAGCCTCAGTAAACCTGGAAGCTGTAGGAGCCACTAAACGTTAAGCACGTATGCTCTTATGTAAAAGCACTGGCTAGTAACATAAAAACACTTTCTTCACTAGAAAACAGAAAGCTTATCAATGCCAGTGCACTTGCCACTGAATGTCCTAAAGCTTTTTTTACCAGGGATGTAAGTCTCTGAAGTCAACAAATACAGGCCCTTCTGCTTGCTTTTGACTCTAGTGAGTAACTCTTGTTCTCTCCATGACCACCAGAAGGAGGACAGACCATACCCCAGCAATTATTATAATAGGATTTCAGCTTGTCTTCACCATTATTATCACATAGAATTAATTGGGTCTCTTCATAAATTCCATTTAAGATTAGGACCCTCTTTTGATAAGTGATTTAACTTGTCTTATCTTTATAAAATATTAAAATACACTGAGTTTTAATATGCATTCCACAGTGATTTTTAATTAGGGTTACCATATTTCCAGTTCCAAAAAAGAAGACACCTGCAGGGGGACACCTGACTTCCAACTCACAGACCCCCTGGCCCTGCCAGTGCCCTTCACTCCCAACCTGCAGCCCTCTGTCCCTGCTGTGCGTCACTCCCTACCCACAGATCCCTGGCCCTACCTGTGTCCCCCACGCCCCCGGGTATGCTGGAAGGAAGAGGAGGGAAGACCTGTGGTCCCCCTGTCCCCATCCTGGGCTGGGGCTCCTGTGCCATGACAGGCAGCCTGGCCATGGTCCCTATCCCTCCCAGACAGCATCTTCTGGCTTCCCCACCCTCACAAGCAGGGGCACTGGCCCAGCCATAGAGCTTTCCACTGACCCCAAAGGGCTTGTCTGCTTCCTTCTGTTGCTGGAGGGTAGGCACCATCCCTCCTGACCCTTCCTGCCCTGCTGCAGTCTGAGCCAGGACAGCTTCTCCCAGCACTGCCAGGCATCCACCCCTCTCCATACTCCAACCCCTTCCTCGACAGTCCCCAAGCCCTGGCCGTCTAACCCCCGCTCCCATAGACTTACCCGCATCCAGCTTCTGGGGTGCTCCCACCACCCTGCCTGGCTGCGTGCAGCCACGTGCATGTGCACGTGCAGATATATGCAGTGCTCCCTGCCTCCAATAGCCCCACCAACAGAGCAGAGCAAAATCCCAGACTGGTTCAGATTTAAAAAAACCACTCAGATGGAAATGGGAGGATCCAAAAAGAGGTCATGTCTGGGAAAACCCAGTTATATGGTAACCCTGTTTTAATCAGATTTAATAGAGGATGGTGTTAGAAAGTGTAATCTTAGTTAGACTGAAACTGCTATATTTATTTTTATTTAAGTTAATACTGTATGCAAGACACTAGAGTCAAACAATCTCTTTGTGATTTTCCAGCTCTCTGCATATTCGCAAGGCATGTATGTTTTTCACCCAGCTTTGCTAGTCTTCAGCTGATCACTCTACCTTCTACTTCCTATTCCTCAAAGTGGTACAGGAAGAGCTAGCAAGGATTTTGGGGAGGGGCCAGGTGGATCTCTCAGCTTCTCCTTGTGATCTTATGTTTCTGCTACAGTCTGTCTGGGTTAAAACTGGGACCTTACAGTGGTGGAGAAGCTGGAAACCTCATAAATGGATGGACGTTCGAGTGGCTCTAGAGCAGTTCACTGGGAGTGATGGAGTGCGAGACAGCATTCTGTTCATCTACTACATGCATCATGAGGAAAAGAAGGTGTGTACACCTAACAAAATGTGATCCCAGTCTTGCATTTGATAAAAGGAAATCTATGGATACAAAAGAGAGGGTTGAGTAGCTTGGAGGAAGAACATTTTCATAAATGACTTTTCTCATCTCTAGATTACCAGTTCAAAACTGATCCAGGGCATTAGGGAGTGAAAACTCTTTCTGATACTTGTTTCAGCCTCCTGTTAAAAAGTATTTCAGTGAGTGGGTGTCTACAGAAACCACCCTGAGCATTATAGCAATTAACAATATTGTTGATAACCCAGAGATAGCCCGATGCCTGGCAAGAGGAGTAGGGTTGATAACAATGATGGAATGGTCCAGAAGATAGGTAGGACCTCTGTCACACCGAGCCATAAGGCTAACCCTATTTCCTGAGCACTTGCAACCAAAAAACAGGGTGCCTTCCAAGATGAGACTGTGTCCGTCTTCTGTTCTAATCAGGGACTGCATAGGGCTTAGTCTTACAATTATACTGACTTTGAGGGAAGCTTTCCATGAGTTTGCCTTGGTTACAATGCTCTTCCTACTGTCTCAGTACATCCATGTGTTCCTCAATGAAGTCACCATTCTGGTTGAAGTTTTGAACGACTCCAAGCACTCCTTTGCCCTGTACACACCTGAGAGGACGAAGCAACGGTGGCCAATCCGCCTAGCGGCTGCGACAGAACAGGAGATGCACGACTGGGTAAATGCCAATCTGGTTGTTTCTTAGCACTTGGGTTGTGTAAGTTTTAAGCATTAGGCTTGCAAGATTTGGGCTTTTTGGCCATTTCTACATTGGAGAAACCAATTTGGGGGGGCATAGGATAATCCACCTATGCTACAGAAATGTTGCCACAGCTTACTTGACACTACAGTAAACATCTGAAGCTGCCTGTTATCCCTAGTGCAAGTGATCCCATGATAACACCAAGAGAATGGCTTTCTTCCCTCTGAAATCCCCTAATGTGAGCAAGGTCATAGAAACCACAGACAGAAGTTGTGGCACGGTCACCTCAGCCTGTCCTTTCTTCAGAATTGTAAGTAAATTGAGTACTGTGCAATGACCAGACCTACAGATAACCTTAACAACTAAGGTTTGCTTTGCTCTATGCAGATCTTATACTTCTTATAAGGAGTTTAATCTAGTAAACCAGGGGTCAGCAATCCAATGGCTGGATCTGGCATGTGGAGCCAGTGGATTTATTTGTCTTGGTGGTGAGGGGCTTTGCTGGGCAGTGGAGAAGCAGTGGCAAGGGAGAAGTGGGGGCCCTGTGCTAGGGCTGGCCCACCTTGGACCTGAGCTAGCTTATTCTGGCCCACCACCAAAAAAACATCGTTGACCCCTGCAGTAGGCCAAAACTTTTCTGCTTTTCTGTATGCATTGAGCTGGGTATCTGCCTGACTGCTGCTCTGCAGCATAGAGATTGCTGAATTTCAGCAGCAATGACAGGGTTTATGTTTGCACACCTCCACACGTTCTGAAACATTTTGTGATCCTGCAAGGTGCAATATACATATCAGAGTCCATTAATCGCATCAATAGTAATGAACTGTGATATGTTTGATCTGAACTCTGCTAGTTCACCACAGAGCTTTAGGAGTGTAGAAGGTTAACATCTTTTCTCTCCCTAGCACTAGATCATTAGTGTTAGATAAGAAATGTGTTATAAGACCATGACTTACATCTAGCTCTTCGTTCCTTCCTTGTACCATAGCTTGCTTTGCTGAGCATATGCTGCTGTGAAAGCAGACGGATTCAAGGCCCTCCTTCCCATCATGCAGTCTGGTCAGTCACATGCAAAGGAGACATCTTTGTTAGTGAACCAAGCCCAGAGCTGGAGGCTGCACCACACCTGATACCATGTGACCAAATGTAAGACATTTCTGACCTTGCCACTTGCTAGTGAGGGTATCGTGAAGCCAGAATTTTCTTTAATGGGCAAGTCATTGGTTTTACACACAGGATGAAATGCACGGTATGCTGCTGATGTCAGTCAATAAATATTTCCCTTCATTCTTGTAAGTGACAAAGTTTCCTAGGATCACATTTTAGTTTTCATGTATTTGAGCCATGCTTTATGACTCTGATCTATCTGATCTCATTGAGTGTGACCTGAAACAGCTTGCAGGACCAGGCCCTAAATTGTCATAGCCATATAAATGGATGGTATATATTGAGTTGATAAATGAATAATGAATATAATGTGGGAACTGATCATTTGATAACCCCTAAGTCAGAAAATCTGGAGTCCCAAATCTTGTATCATTATGCAGGGCAGAAGAGGCTCCATAATTATGGTAAAAATCCTTATAAGAGCATCATAATTAGTCATTTAAAAAAAAACAGACAAGAAATTTAACAAAACATGAAATTTAGAGTTGAATTTTAATGAGAGCGAAACATTTGGAAGCCTGCAGGATTGCAGTAAAAGCAGTCAAGCTGTCTCCAGTTACTATAAGTAGCAGATCAAAGGAAGCATTCTGAACTGCTTGGACCAAAGCTGATTGGGTTGACCTTTTTTCTTTGCCCTTACACAGTCAAAATTCAGATGTAACAGAAAATGTGACTTGCTCATGAGTATGCTTATGAATGGATTTTGAAATGTTGTCTCTTCCCTTCAGGTTTTGGCGCCAGATAGGAGGGCACCTCCGAATGATAGAATGCAATAGCCAGGGCATAGTGTGGGGCATAGGGTACGATCACACAACCTGGGTTTATACTGGTGGCTATGGAGGAGGCTTCATTCAAGGTAAGGAAGCATGTTTCTTCCACCATAGTGTTTAAAAGTCCCTGTGTGACATCAGCAGAACCAGCTATTTCAATCTTGTATTCTTGTAGCTCTCTTCTCTGTAGAATTTTGTGAGGGGCAGATCCCATCCCTGCAGGGAAGTTGGGCTTTATATTTTGGTCTCAAAACAAGCAATAAAATATTCATAAGTGTTGCTGTATACCTGCCAGAATTGAGACTATGACACCTTTCATGCTTTTTCCTTCCCTAAAGTTTTGGCATTGCTTTTAATCCTAGTGGTTTAATTCCTGCAGGTTTGGCCAGTAGTGCTGATAATATTTACATGCAATCGGATGTCAAATGTGTTTATATATATGAGAACCAGCGGTGGAATCCAGTCACTGGATATAGTAGCCGGTAAGCTATATTTTATTAAATAAAAAGCATGTAGTTTCTTCATGGTATTTTTTAGAACTTATTTCTTGGGTAGTCTCTAACGTTTAGTTTTAAGTTGAGTTGGAAACTACATGGTCTTTAAGGTCCTAGTGTTGTCAGTGTTCATTAAAGAAAGCAGTGTTACTCATCTTGCGACTGCATTTCATCCACTCATCTGGAGCTCTTGAAAAACAGGACCATGTACATTGTGCACTGCTCAGCAGAATGAACCTTTGATCCCAGCTGGGGCTCATGGGCATTACATTTAGTAACCTATTATAAAATTATTTAATAACATTTTTTCATGATTTAATATAATGGGAGCCAAAACATCTTTGCCCCTACTAAACACAGAAGACAACATTTTCTTCACACTGTAATAGGTTAATACATCTTCTACTCGTGATGTAGGTAATAGAATATAGATGGATGAACAGGATGCTGTCTCACACTCCATCACTCCTGATGACTAAAAGTAATGTTGACTGAAGTGCTTTTTGTAGTGTCTTGCATTCACCCTATATTTCTTAATAGTTGGAGAATCTAATGACTAAAGAGTGCGTTTAACGTATGAGTGCAGGACATACTACCTGAAAGAGAAAGATTTTATTATCCTTTAACAGTCTCTCTCCTTGAATGTTGTTTGTTACAGGGGTCTGCCCACAGATCGGTATATGTGGAGCGATGCATCTGGTTTGCAAGAATGCACAAAAGTTAACACAAAGCCTCCATCACCACAGTGGTCTTGGGTAAATTTTGTTTTTAAATGAATTATTTTTAGAAGAATTAATGTTAGAAAAGTAATGTCTACTGAATAGACCCCCCTGGACTGCAAATTTATTCCTGACTTTGCCATAACTTGTGTCACTTAAACCTCAATTATTCCCTATCCATAAAATGAAGATAATCTTTCCTATCTCCATTCAATGTTCTTGGACTCCTTTAAGAATCCAAACCTAAATGTTTTAATACCATGGCACCCAAGAATAAAAAGTGCTCTTGATATGCAAAGTTGTACTACAAGTATTATTGCAGTATACTCTGCAGTAGGTAAAGTGCAAAAGATGGACAGTAAACATTAAAAAGAAATTCCCATATCATGCTTTTGCTTTCTGTTGTGCTTTTGTTAAATTTTAATTTCCTAACTGTAGGTGTCTGACTGGTATATTGATTTCAATGTCTCTGGTGGAACTGACCGAGAAGGCTGGCAGTATGCCGCAGACTTTCCAGCGTAAGGAATTTAATTTTTTGTACTTAATATCCTGGGTGCCGGTGTGCCATGTTTAACCCCTGAATACTTAATATTTGTCATGCTGTGTTGGCACCCTGATTTTTCCCTCACTGTAAAATGAGTGGGAGAGGACTGCCTGTGTAATATGTATGAATTAGAAGTATTACTCTCTATAGATGTTTAGCAGGTAGACAGTGGGTAAAATGTAAGCCTCACAAGACAAAGCAAATGTTTTCTAGTATCGTAAGGTGCACATGTTTTTCTGTAGTGGGTGGTTTATCACTGGCCCAGGCCAATGCACAGTATCCTCGTATGTTGGAAGTTAGGGGCTAAATACTAAATACTTTAGTTAGATACTAAAACAGCCTGAAGCTGAATCAGTTCAATCTTCACAGGTTAGTCTCAGCTGCATAGATTGAACTGATAAGCAAGTGAACAAATATTCATTTTGATTCCAGAAACACAGCCACGTGCATGCAGTAGCTCAGGCCAGAAGCTGGGGGGTGGTGCTAGAGCATGCTTCCCTGCTTAGCTGGAGCAGACAGACTGAGCCAAACCTAGCTTGCCCACCCTGCGAGGGGCGGGTTGCGGGGGAGGCCCACCAAACATCCTGGGATGCTTATAGATTCATAGGTGTTAGGGGCTGGAGAGGACCTCTCGAGAAATCATCAGGTCCAGCCCCCATGTGCTTAGGCAGGAAATACTGCTGGGGTCATGTGACCCCAGCAAGGTGAGCATCCAGATGGTTTTTTGAAGATATCCAGAGTAGGTGATTGTACCACCTTTGTGGGGAGTGTATTCCAGACCCTGGACACTTGAGTTGTAAAGAAAATTTTCCTTATGTCTATTCTAAAGTGGTCTTCTAGCAATTTATGACTGTTAGTCCTAGTCTCCTGGGAAGCCCTGATGAACTGATGTTCTCCCAGTCTCTGATTTGGGCCCCTTATATACTTCTAAGCTGTCACCAAGTCCCCTCTGAGTCTTCTTTTTTCCAGGCTAACCAGACCCAAGTCTCTCAACCTTTTATTGTATGGCCTGCTCTCCATGCTGGGGAATTAACTTGAATCTGGAGGGGATCTGGGACAGAAGTTCAATAAACTGATTTAATCTAAATCAGCTAATTCTGATACTACATCCATCCAGGTTTATGTTAACCCAGTTTCAGCCATTTTGAAAGTGGTTTACATGCACTGAACTTTAGTTTTGTTACAGATCTGAACTAGCTTCCAATTGCTTATGCTGGTTTATGTTTAACTTCTTTCCCTAGCTAGGGAGAGTTTTGAACAAAGAGCAGGATAGAAAATAACATTGAGCTTAAAAAGACTCAGTGCTAGTGGGCAACACTTAAAATCAGAAGGATTTCAGAATCCTTACAGTATTATTAAGCCATATATCTTCTTTGATAGATCCTACCATGGCCACAAGACGATGAAAGACTTTGTACGACGGAGACGCTGGGTAAGGTAAGGGACTAAGATGAAAGATAATTTCAAAAGTTGTCTGTTTATTCCCTGAAATATCTTGCAGTTCATGGGGAAAACTTCTGTCTACTCACTTGACAATTGGTGCAAAAGATATAATCTGCAGTGGGGCAATCTGTGGTCTTTAGCAACTATTTGTATTGTATTTTTCACTCCAGGCTTTATGAGCAAATATCATCAAGGTTTTAAATGCAGCTCTATGAGATCTTTCAGCAAAAAGACATAAAAGTTGACTATATGACTAGTACATATTGTTATAAGGTTAGCCAGGTCAGTAGATTGCTTATAACCAGTCATGGGAATTAACTAGTTAATTAACTAGTTAAAGAAATGGCTAACTTGTAACTTTAAGTAGTTAAAAAAAATATTAACTTTAACTTTTTTTTAAAGTATAAGTTAAAAGTAAAAAAAAAATGAAATCTGACTTTCCCAGAGTTTTTCCTGACAGCTACTGTCTAGGACTTGCATGTAACCATATTTCTTTATTGAAACTCTAGGACTTCTTGTTCGAGGCAGAGAGTAGTGTGCTTTCCTATGAGATATGGTCTTTTAAGAACTACAAGTCCCAGCATTCCTTAGTTCATGCTGGCATTTTCTGTGCATTTACAGAAGTCAACAGGGCAGCCAGTTGGCTGCAGGAGGGAACAAGCACAAGCAAGCAGAGACATTGATCCCAGTAAGATTGGGAGCAGGTAGTGAGGGTGAAGCAGGTAATGATGTTTTGATTTTAATGAAGATCAGAACCAGCAGCCCAAGAAGTTGAGCATTACTTTTCATCTGTGAGAAACTTACCTGAGATGTCACCTACTATGAAAAAACTAGATGAATATCTCCTTTCTGTTATTCTGGTATACCTATATGATACGTTGACTTTTACAAAGTACTTCACACGGAGAGGGTGAGAAGGATCTAGTATTACATAGGTATTGGTAAATTGTTAGTCTGAAAACCATATGACCAGTATAACATTGTTTTTAGGTAAAGCAGCATGAGTGCTGAGTAAATTAGTGGGCTTCCGTGGGTTTATGGAAAAGAAACCCACTCATTCCATTTGAAAATGAAAAATGATGCTAAGAGGCAGTTTACCATGTTTCATGCATTTCTCATGAATCATCTTAACTTTTTAACTAGTTACTGCCTTTTTAACTTACCTTTTAACTAGTTGAAAGTGGAAATATTTAACTTTTAACTTAATTTTAAAGGCTGCTAACTTTTAACTTTAACTAGTTACATTTTTCATACATTTTTCCCATAAGCACTTATAACCATGCTTTGCATGCTAATAGAATTACCCCGCTATAAACTTGAATGCAAGCAGAAACCACCTACTAAGTAACTGATGAATTCTTAACATCAATTTAAGCCAGACTACTCTCTGATTGGGAGGAAACAAAAAAGAGAAAACCACCATTGTATTCTAGTTTAAGCAGGAGGAACCTATGTACCCTGGCGTATCCAAAAGGCACGTGGGCTAACATTGAATAGCTTCAGTTGCCCTGGATGCTTTCTTGTGGCAAGCTGTCAAACAGGTGCACTAATAAGGAGCTGTAAGCCTACAAATTGCATGTTATTCCCCTGAAAATTTGGTTTTTGTTTTGTGCTTGCAGGGCCAATGTTTTGGCTCTGGACTTGTCTCTTCCTTCTCCTAAGCAAAGCCTGAGGGCCTTAAACTGTTGTTTTATTGTACATCCTGTAACTGCGGATTGCATTCAAACACTCTAAAGGGTGTTGAGAACGTCACGTTGAGAGCCATCCTTAGGGGCAAATGTTTCTGTCAGCGTACAAACTTAAATTTGAAAGCAAATAGGAAACTGCTTAGGGCTACATCCTGGTTTCAGGCTAGAGGAGGAGGACTGCTGTTTATTTTTTGGCAGTGGGGAGGTAGCTATTCTGATGATGAACTTTAGTGCAACTTCCCTAATATGCTGCTTGCTTGTATATCCCTAATTCCTTACTTTGTTTCAGTTTCCACCAAGAAAAATGTTGCTCTCCAGAACAGTCTATTAAAATGAACTTTTTCTGTATCTCTTAATGGGAAATTGCCCACTTTCCTTTCAGTGCGCTAACTGCTGAACTGTTGTCTTTGGATAGCCCCTTCTTGAATCAAGTAATGAAGATGCTCCCACTACCAGAACAGAGGAGGGAATGGACCAGCTGCAGAGTTTTGCTTTCTACAATGGAGTCCCCAATCTCTTTTTTGTCTCGATACACTTGGCTGTGATTAAAAGGGAGACCGGAAAGTAGAGCAAGCTGTAAACTCCTTAAAGGCCTTGCTTTTGCTTCATTAAAAATTCCTGACAAATTACCACTCTTGTCCTGATCTGATATGCTTCAAAACGTGATCCAAAAACACCATGCTGTTTGGTGTCAGCCCTCTTGCAAAGAGGAAATACTAGTTTGCATAATCTCCACTGAACAAAAGGGTCTGGGGATTATTTCTGCCTGAACTTTAACTACTCCTGTCAACAGCAGAGAAAATGTAGTGGAGAAAGTACAGATTCGTAAAATATTGTATTTTTTCTTCTTCAGAAAATGTAAAATAGTCACCAATGGGCCATGGCTGGAAGTGCCTCCTATTACCCTGTGGGACATCTCTATAATCCCCAGTTTAGCTGCAGATGAAGAAGACTCCATAGCTGTCTGGGCAATCAGTGACAAGGGAGACGTGCTCTGCAGGCTTGAAGTAACGCAGCAAAATCCAGCCGTGAGACTTCTTGTTTATCTTCACTGTTTTGTTTATATATAATTAGTGTATATTGGCATTCAGTCATGTCTTGTTCTCTCAAGTTACTTCTCTGGTTGTTTTCCCCTTTGTGCTTCAGATTTGAAGCTCTTTGCCCTCCTCTGTAAACCTGATTATTCTTCAGCTGCCTTTTCCTGTTGCAACCTTTTTCTGGCCCTATAATGCTCAGTCTCCATCCTCACCTAGTACTACCTCCTAGGCTTGGAACAGGTTCTCTCCTACCTGATATCCCTCCCTAAGATCCATTTCCTTCACTTCCCTTTCCATCACTGAAGGCTCTCCTACTACCTTCTCTTTCAACTTCTGGTAATAATCTGATTTGGATACTAAACTGCTCCAAAGAAGACTGTTCGAATTATGGCTTCACTTGAAAACCCACTGAAGTCAGTCTTTCCATTAACTTCACTGGACTCTGAACTGAGCCGTGTTTGTTATGTAAAGACCCAATATCACCTATGAATCCTAATACAGTTAGCAATAGAATCACATTTATTTACAAACTGGAGGAAAGACTTCAACACAAGTTTCTCAATCCAGTAAACAGTGCAGTGGTCTTCAGTAGGACTACCTGCACTTTCAACATTAAGCATATGGTTACCAACTTTACAAGATTAGGACCAAGATGCATTATTTTACAAAACATTTGTTTCTAGACCCGGCCGACATTTTTCATTTATTTTCATACTTAAAACAAGTAAAACATTCATGAATATTTTCTGGTTTTTTTTCTATTAGTTCTGTCTAGGAATTGTACTAATTAAGACTGAAATCTTAACACCCTTACAGAAAGTTTGCGGAACTGAATATTGATTGGATCTCAGCTGTAGAATAATCTGAACAAAAGGGTGTTAAAAAGGGTCTCTGGCCCAGATCATCAGAGACATTTGGGCATCTAACTGCCACCAGTTTTAACACACGGGGCACTTCTACATGTGCAAATGCTGTAGGGTGGGTTTGCTCTATAGTAAGTTACTCTAGAGTAAGCTCTCCCCAGGCAAGCATCTACACTTGCAGGGATGCAGGAACAGATTCGTTGCTTCTGGCAGCAGTCTGCTCATGCCCCCTCTGGCCTCTAGCTCTAGGCTCTCCCTGGGTACTAGCCCAGGGGCTGGGAGGGAACATGGGGCCAGGAGACAGCTGTCTTCTGGCAGGGGCTGGAAGATTGCTCCCTGCCCTTGAGAGCTGCAACTGAAGCCCGGGTGGGGACAATGTCCCCCTGCCCCAGCAGTTGGGAACTCCCAGCCCTAGCTCCCCAACTGGGGGCAGAGGGCTTGGAAAGAGCTGCAAGGGAGGGGCAGGTTAGTCTCCACCCAGCTAGGGGCTCTCTGCTAGATGCCCCACTGGCAGATTGGAGAGGGACCTGCCGCCCTCCATCCCTCCCCTCAGCTCTTTTGAAGCCTCGTGCCTCAATTGCCCAAACAGGGCATGGGGCTGGGACCTTCCCCTGATTGAGACAGTTCCCAGCCAGCTCCAAGCTGCAGGGGAAGTCTCTAAATGCAGCCTGGAGCTGGCTGAGGGTTGCCCTGTTCCCAGCCCCCATTTGTGGGCAGGGAGGGGGAGCTGGGACCCTGCTGCTGCCAGGGCAGGGGGACATTGTCCCCACCCAGGCTCTGGTGCCAAAATCTGTCCTGGCAGCAGGCAGCTCCCAGGGGCAGGAAGCGATCTCCTGCCCCCTGCTGTCCAGCTGACAGGGAGCAAGTTTGCTCCCTTGTCAGCTGTCTATATGTGCTGTACTGTGCAGTAACTAATGTGAGTAAATTTGCTATTTGTATTTATAGGTAGCAAATTTACTCACTATTAGAGCATATTAGTGTGCAGTAAGTGTCTGCATGCGTAGACAGTGATGCTTATTGTGCAGTAATTTGCACTAATATTGAGGAAGGCATCTTGTGTAGACATGCCCACACAGTCCAATTTTAAGCTCACCAGAGTCACTGATTTTACTGGGAGTTTGGCAACTAAATAAGTTTAACCACCTGAGCCTCTGTGTCTAAGTCAAATGGTTTAATAAAAACTATTATTCAAAAGCTATTTTATTTTCTAGGATTTTTTTAATCAGGTGGTGGGTAGTCAATAGGCACAAAATCATTTGGTTCTCTAAAAGGGTTGCTTTTACAAAACTGTTGTCATTCCTTAGGGAACATCCTGGCTTCATGTGGGAACAGATCAACCCTTCATCTCAGTATCAGTTGGAGCTTTTTACCAGGTCTGGGCCATTGCTCGAGACGGCTCGGCATTCTACCGTGGTTCGGTGTCTCGTAAAAGACCTGCAGGTGAGTGCTGTCCTCTGTGGCAGGGCTTCTCACAGTGAAAGGATAATGAACCAAATGGGTGCAGGGCTGAGGCATTTGGATGTTGTCACTGCAATACCTGTGAGGCTGGTACAGTCTAAATGGCATACCTTAACTTACATTCATGTGCATTTAAAAGCATAAATTTAATGTGCACAGACCCATGGAATATATTCCTCTTTCTTTGCTACACAGCTGGGTAACGTCTTAGATAGCCAAGAAAAGTTTCCTAGCCTCCCTTACCTGGCTGTGCCGTTTTACAGAGGTGAAAGCTATCCCACCTTGAATTTCTCAATCCAAGCTCCTAGGAAGTCAGGTTAGAGAGAACCAGGAAGTATTTCACCCACCAAAGTGCTGAAAATGCTGAGTTTTGCCTGAAGCAGATATTGCTTTGCTTGAAGCAGATTCTAACTCTCGTGGCATAGTTCGAGAGGGAGTGCTTTGGCTATGCCTGCCTTTGCTGCCAGCACCTCTCATAGCACCTAGTCATATTTTGCTGCAGCCAGAAAAGCTGTAAGACTTTGGAAGACTCTTTTTAAGGTGGTTTCTGCCAGAGCTCCTATCATACCCTTCCCATCAGACAAAAGTCTTTTTTACCCCACAGCTTATTTTGCCAGTTTAGACTCTTACAAATTCCTGTGATTTCAACAAAAAAATTCATAAAAGTAGCGACAGAAATTTTCAAAAAGTAGTCCAAAAATCAGTGAAAACCCAGTCTTATTAAATCCCAAAGCTGCTCTGAAAAGCCCAGCTGCCGTCCTTTTATTCAATTTCAATAAGACTGCATGGGGTCCAAACTGATAGGAGGAGCAGCTTTTCCCAGATCATGTGCCTAGCCACACAAGATTACTATTTATCTTTGCACAGGTGTCTACTAGGGAAGACTTAACTCTCTTCAGTAGAGATGGGTATCAATAACTGCAATATATGTTGGAAAGCAGTGCCTGAAATACCTCATCTACACAAGAGATTTCTTTCCAACAGACAAGCAAAAGGGTACATTGAAAAGTAAACATTTTAATAGGGACACTTAATTTTCTACTCACTTCACATGACTGTATGTTACAAGAAAATAGTTCTGCATCACTATAAAGCCTGGCTAGTAAATACATGATTCACCCCTGTCCTGCATAGATGGGTATTTTTATACTTGTGAAACTCCAATGTCCAATACAAAGCTTATTTGGTATACTGCAATGTATTTTTATTGCTGTTTTTTCAGCACCTCCTTCAATTATTTCCAACTTCTAGGTGATTGTTGGTATCATATTCCTTCACCACAAAAGCAGAAATTAAAACAAGTCTCAGTAGGAAGGACATCCGTGTTTGTGTTGGATAAAAATGGTGAGTTGTTTTTATTATTTATGTTACTAAATGACAAGCACTGAATGACCCAACAGAGGTCTGACTGTTTTAAAATGAGGCGCGGAGCCAGATATTCAACTGGTATAAATTGGCATTGCTCTAATGAAGTCAATGGACTATGCTCACCATGCAGTCCTCTGTCTGGGTAATCTCTCACATCTATGCTTATATTTTCACATAGCTAGTATCATGGGGTATTAATACACATGCTCTGGGAGACTGCGTGCATGCATGTGGTGGGGGACGCTTTAATTACAGCAGCTTGGAGCATCTCACGTCTCAAGAGTCCTTGTACTTCAGAATGGCAGCGGAGGCACTTTACAAGATTAGGACCAAGATGCATTATGTTACAAAACATTTGTTTCTAGACCCAGCCAACATTTTTCATTTCTTTTCATACTTAAAGTTTTGAAACTTCCCACCCGATGCAAGATAGGCAAAGGTGCCCGGAAACCCCCGTGGCTTAATAGGGATATTCAGGGGACCCTGAGGGCAAAGCGGGAGGCTCACTATCTTTGGAAGAAGGGAGCAGCCTCCAAAGAAGAGTACTCTTCTTGTGCTCAGGCGTGTAGAAAGGCTGTTAGGAAGGCCAAGGCGGGAGTAGAGC
>JAGPOW010002202.1:16310705-16321742 GCA_030014935.1 Caiman crocodilus | reverse complement strand
CTGTACTGCTAACCCCTTTCGCCGGGGTCCACCGCAGCACCCTGCCCCTCTCTGAGGTCTATTGCCGTACTAGCCTACTACCGGGCTCGCTACGCTTATCTTGGGCTTCTCAATAGTCCCCCTTCTCTGGGACTTTCTGTGCCCACGCTGGGCTTCCTAATAATACCACCCCCTCTCAAGGGCTTGCTATGCCCGCTCTGGGCTACCAGCTTCTTGCCCCACTTGGGCTCTTACTAGCGCCTCCGCTGGGGCTTCTCAAATGTTGCCCCTCTCTAGGGCTTGCTGTGCCCGTGCTAGGGCTCCTCAATAATACTGCCGCCTCTCTGGGGCTTGCTACACCCACTCTTGGGCTTCTCAAAATGTCACCCCCCTTCTAGGGCTCACTGCACCCACCCTTCACCCTTGGGCTCCTTAAAATGTTGCCCGCTGTCTGGGGCTCACCATGCCCATACCTGGGCTCTTCGAATGCCCCTCTCTGGGTTGGGGTCTACACACCCTATGCTGCTGTGCCTTCACTGGCACTCGACTGCACCTTCCCTGGCGCTAGGGCCCCACACCCTGTGGGCCCCTATGAGGCCTCCTCCAACCCCTACTAGCCTCACCCAAACCACCAGTGTAATACAAACACTAACAAAACAAAACACAAGCCTCCTGGCTATAACTTAACTTAAGGCCACCTGGCTGTAACAACATTGCTCCCGCATCCCAGAGCCACCATCCTTCAGTCTGCTCAAGTGGTACTCGCATCCTAACACTACAAACTCCTACCCCTCTGGCTACTGACAGGAAACCACCCACCTGGCCTTGGCTCTGGGCTTTATAAGGGCCAGGTTCTGCCCCTCATCACCAGCTGACGTGGGTCAATCTGTCCGGAGTTGCCCTGGCAACTCATAGCTGTGCTCATTATCCCTGCTAGGGCTTTTCCCCAGCAGTTTTCCCCTCTCTAGGAGCAGGGCAGTGAGGTGCTCCATGACAATCATCATTCCCCTGTGGCCAGAGATTGTAGCCCACAAACCTGATGGGATCCTTGGGGATTTGTGGGAGGGAAAGGTGATTCACAAGGAGTCTGTGATCAAACAATTCGGACCGCATTCTTGAATAACCGTGGTACTAAGACTTCCCTCTGCCATGGCCTCCAGTGGATGAGGCTGTGTGTCAGGCCCAGGAATGGTACTGTGTAGCTCTCTTTATTTAACATGTAAGTAACTAGCAGTAGAAAAAAAGGAGTTGCTCCACAGAGCCAGGTGTAATGGATGCTGTGCTGCTGTTGTCACGTGCCTCACCACTTACACAAACAGTCCAGTGTTTACATTGCAATTGTTTAAAAATGTTTCTGACCTTTATTAGCCTTTCCAGTTTAGCTGCTTCCCAGCTGTTGTGGCCTTATTCCTCCTCAGCTGGCTTTCTCCAGCTACCATTGGAGGTCATTCAAATTCTACAAGGGGACAAAATCCTGAACAGTCTCATTTGCTAACATGGTCTAAATTTCAACACTAGTTATGCAGGCAGATCAGAACCCTCTTAACTAATTCATTTTGGACCCCTGGATATGTAACACTATGGTTTAAATGACACCTCACCAGAATTTGGGTATTTCAAATAAAAGTGTAAGAAAGCTTTTGTTTTACCATTCACTTCTATGAAGCCAAAATTCCAACCCTGATATTTCGCGAGGAGGAAAAGATATACACACACACAGTGACCCCTGAAGTTTAACTATCTGGGGGAAACAAGAGCTCACCTTCAAAGAGTGGCTCTCTATGCAGATCCTCTATCAAGATGAATGAAAGCAGGTCTGCTGTCTCTTGGGAGTCTGCCGCGCTGCAGGGAGGTATCACCTGTGCAAGCCGTCTGTCATTGGTCTCAAACAAAACTCTATATTACCATCCAAGCCTGAACTACAGGTTCCCCTTCAATGAAAAGTGCTTATGGGCTGTAAAGTGTCTCTCTCCCAATTCATCAAGTAAAGAAATCTGAAGACCCTCAGAGTCTATCACACCCCCTCAGTTTCAGGATCTGCACTGGCTGCAGAAGAGGATTTTAGGGTCACTCTAACCTGATTGGTGGCAGGTGAAATCAGTGAGCAGTTAAGACTTAATGGGCCTCTTCTCATGCATGTAAAAAGCAAGTGAGAGAAAATGCCTTTCATCAGACTTAAGCAAATGCACTTAGTGTTCTTAGGGCTTGTGTTCACTTAGTGCTTGTCTAACATCTCTCCCAACTATACAGTCCAATAAACAATATTAAGCAAAAAATCCTTTCTTCACATATATATTTCCTGAACTATCAGGCCTACAACAACAACCCAATCCTACTTGACCCAACACAGCCAGTCATCTCATGTGGAAAGTTATCCAATAAGCTAGGGACATAACGGGCACACTGTGGCCAGTATATGAGTTAAGATTCCCAACTGGCTCACGCAGTAGTCTGATCTGCTGTGGCAAATCCTTGGCAGAGAGAAATTAGATTTGGAATTGGAAAATCTTAAGTTGATGAGGCAAAACACAATTCCCTCCTTCCCTCCACGATTCTGTTAGCCAAATGCATAAAACGTAACATTATTCTACATCATACCTGCAAATAGCTAGGGCAGAAGAGAGGAACTGGTATTCTTTACTGGCCTGTCTGTGAAACCTTAAACTTTCTTCCAAATGAAAACATCACCTTACCAGTCCTGCCAGAATTAAATAAACAACATGTTACAACATATAAAAGGGCTAAATCCTCTATCAATTAAATCAAGCCTTAAAGCAGAGAGGATTCATAAGGACAGAACTACTCCTCAGCTGCAGGTGGAGAACCAGGGGCGCAGGATTGACAAAGGTCTCTTCAACACCACCCCTCCCGCCCCAGCTTGCAACAGGCACAGCCCCATCCAGCAAAGAGAAAGAGGTAGTGTGCACGATGCTCCACCTCATGGCTGTATGGAGTCCAACTGTCCAGCAATTATCCTGCTACAATGAGGACTGTGTGACCACAGGCAGACGGAGCTGTGATACAAACTGTACGTGCACCACATTTCCAAGCAAGGAGACTTGAGCTTATTTGTGGGAATGAGGAAAGCACAAGACAGAGGGGATATCAGGCTTTCTTAGTCATATACAAACTTTAGGAATAAAAAGAAACCAATTTTCTTGTTTTAAGAAATTCTGCCTCATTCAAATTTCATGATACTGGAGCCTAGTACAAACCCAGTATAAACCCAACCTAAAAGCAGGCTGTTAGCAGACTTCAATTTAATTAAATATATTATCGATATCTAACTTGCAAACAACACATTGGAAATAAAACATTTCTGTCATCATAATTTTACAAACATCATAAATGATTTGCCTATGATAATTGCCCCCAATTGCACTCAAAAGGCCCCGTGGGGACTAAGTTTTCACAGGGCTAGGTGCCGTGCAAACAGAGCCATATCAACATCCTTGCCCTGAAAGCTGACAATCTAAGAAATCTTGGTATTCAAATTAAAACAACTTTTAAATGTATATGGTGCAGCAAAGATCAGATTCTTTTACATCTAAGTACAGTAGTACATCTAGCTTTGGTGAGTTTTGAAGTAGGACCAAAATGCACCATACAACTTTGTTAGCATGACAGAAAGTTGCCCATCTGCTGGACTGGAGTAATCAAGCTGGTCAAATACATTTCTATTATCATGAACTTTATTCGTTCTCCTTAGTAGCAGGACATTTAAGTACCGAACATAGTATTCAGTATAGTTCCCTGTAACTGTAATTGTAATTAAACAAATTATTCCTTTTATCCCAGCTCAAATCAGCTAAGCATTTTCTTCAAGTTTCTGGCTGCTATCAAAGCACCATACAGGAGCATCAATATTTCATTGTTTGTGCACCAGATTATCCACTAAATAGTGTCATCTGAAGGAACAAATGTTACAGCCAGGATTCTGCAGGAAGACTCGTGAGTTGAGGTGTTTCTACAGTTGAACGTCAATTCAAAAAACCTTAAAAAAGCCTAATCTTCACAAAGTCCCAAGTACCCAACTCTCTGGGGATGCAAACACTGAGACACCCAAAAAAATTACTGAACTCCTTGAAAAATCTTCATGTACAATTTCAGATAATTTCAATGTGCACCATGAGATGTAGTCACTAAATTTTATCTGATTGTTCAAAAAAAGACTGGAGAAAACAATCCCTCAACTGTCCAAATGCTGAAATGCATAAAAATGAGAGGATAGGAGAAAACAAAGCCAGTAGATAACTTTAGCTGCCTTTGCTGAAGCTTTGTATTTGAGTGGAGTATTTTTTTAGTTGTTCTTCACGTTCATCTTCCCTTGGCTGCTGTTGGTAATGCTGGTACAATTTGGACCCACTGGGGCCTGATCCTTCAATAGCTGGGAAGTGTCCATTGGACATACTAAGTATGGTGGAGGTCAGTGACTTAATATAATTTTTGGCCAGTGTAAGAGTCTCTATTTTAGAAAGTTTATTTTCGGCTCTTACGTGAGGGATGACCTCCCGCAAGGCCTGGAAGGCATTATTGAGCTTGTGCATTCTTTGCCTTTCCCGTTCATTGCTTTCCAGTCGTCTTGACTCTCTGTCCTTGCTGTTCCAAAAATGCTTGGCCCTCGCTGCTGCAATCTGACTGCTTTGCTTCTTTCCCCTGCTTCTCTTTTCTTTCTGCCGCAAGCATTTTACCAGTTCCTCTTCACTCGATCTTGACCCTTCTTTGTCAACTGTAAACTTACGCTTCTTTCCTTTGGTTTTGGTCTTCATGTTTCAATAAATGAGGAGGAAATGTGATCGCCCATTAAATGACTCTTCTGGTGCTAACCATCAAAGCACTGTAAAAACACGACACAAACATCTTTAGCTGTCTGTTATGTTTCCTACCAAACAAATGGAGAGTTGTAGCGTTGGCTCATTCTAAATCATCCAGTCTCATCTGGAAAGCTGCCAGCCCCTGTGTGAATGGAGACAGTGGAGAATCGCTCTGCTGAGAATGGCAGTGGCTTCTTCCTGCAATTATAGGTAGGGACCTACCAAATTCAGGGCAGCTGCCCCCGGACAATGTGCTGCAAGTACAGCATTGGGCACCATTTTTGCAGTGGAGCATGGCAGGCTTCCCCCATGCCTCTGATTAGCCAAGGGGCCTTGGAAGTCCTGCCCTTCCCCAGACGTCAACAGATGACCATTTGCTAACAGGACAGCCATTTGCCAATCTCCAGGGAGGGGAGGCACTTCCGGGGCCTCTCAGCCAGAGGGGGGAGAGCCGCCATGCAGTAAAAATCTCTCCCTGCTCTCCCTCTCTCCATGCTTCAGGATGCCAGGTCTATCTGCCTTTTTCTGGGTTTTTCAGCTCTTTTTTCTCCCCTGCTCACTGCTCATTTTTCACGGTCCCTGCACCTTTTCCCAGGTACCAGGCTTTCACGTGGAGACCAACTGAATTTGCAGTTTCCGCAAAAATCATGACATCGTGAATTTGATAGGTCCCTAATTATAGGCAAAGAGCTACAAAGGTCAACTGAGTAGAACTAAGTTCAGCAAGTGTTGCCAGCCTGACACTGGAAGCAAGCGCATCTTGGAGAGAAATAATTCTCCCCATGCTTTTCCTCTAGTACATCTCACCAAAGCTAGAGGGACTTCCCCTACACATACATACCATATTTCCTGGTGTATAAGTTGAGGTCTGGAGATAAATATTTACCTTAACATTTGTCCCTTGACTTATACACTGTATCAATACTTTTGACCCCCGCTGCCGTCTCAACCTTCCTCTCCGACAGCATCACTGTCGCTGGAGGGTGCACAGGGGCTGGTATAAGCTGACCCCATATTTCTGATCCAAAAAGTTAGGTTGAGTTATACCCGAGATCCAGAGAACTCCTAACTTTTTTGATCTGAAAAAATGGAGTCAACTTATACACCACATCAACTTGTACACCATGAAATATGGTTCACAGACTGTGATTAAATGGTTTCCTTCATTCGCAGATCTCTCTGCCAAGAAAAATTCGGAAGCAGAAGCCAAATGAGTTTTGTGACGTGGAGCTGGTCTGAACCTACTGTTACATCAGGTCCGTAAGAAGATAGAAGTGACAGTGCATTCTAGCAACATCTAAATGCAGTGCCAGGCACAGTAATAGCTGTAGTGCCCTTGGAGAAAAGAGTGGATTTACATGCTGGATTCGGACACTACCTTTCTACTTTACAGATTTCAAAAAACAATAATATGATTCTTAGCATGAACAAACCAAAAACCCTGTTGCGTAATGGGAAGCATGACTGGCAGCAGCAGCTTAATTATAAACTCCCTTTCTACCTCTCCACACTTCTCCCAATTGCTTCCCTTTCTTCGTAACTCCTCTGCCCCAGAGTGCAACAAATCCATGCGGCATGAGGGCCCTACACATACAAAGAGGCATTTCAAACTCGAACCCTGGTCTTCAGCTCTAAAAATAAAACAAGTCTTTTTCCCTTCAACATGTTCACATGAAGCAGGAGGTATCTTGCACTGTTTGGAGGCAGCCCCAGATTAGTGAGCATCACCCATCCACGCACAAAGAAAAGTCAGGATGTACTTCTCTCTCTCTCCAAATGCCACCGGTTTCTCCTCTCCACCCCCTCCCCACACCTTTTGAGTTCCCCCCCTTGCTTCCCGGGTCACTTCCCCGCCTCCACCCCTTCCTTTTTTGATACCCTCACTCCCAGCTAAGCTTCTCAATATTTGCGTCCTTTTCTAGATGCTACCCAAAGTTCAAGAGCCATTAATTCAAGGATTTATTCACTTTTCATCCATAAATAGTCCGTTCACAGACCAGTGCCCTTCCCCTTTGTTGTTTGCTTTTAGTCTCACCTTTGAAGTTCAGGCTACGTCAGCAGAGTATGCGGCTGGTAGAAAGCTCGGGCTGCTCCTCAAAGTTTTCTGAGCTGTTCTCCAACGACACTGTTGCCATCTCAAGCTGTTGCACATGGAGGGGAGAGATGGTTGTAATCCGCGCTGGGAGGGCATTAGACTAACAGAGCTCCCGAATGGCACAGCACTAGTGGAGACCCTGACGTGCCGCAGAACTGGTACAATGGAGCGAAGGAGAGAGCGTCCTCTCCTGCTGCACCAACCATTGGCCTAATGGCAGCGGAGGGTCAGTTTGGTCTGCACTGCCCTCTACACCCCCGTCTGACTCGGGCAAAGCGGGCTCTTCTTTTACCCGCAGATTTACAGAAAGGGAGCACTCCCTCCAAGCTAAAGAGCTGCAGGCCAGGTGACACCCCCATCACATGCTCCCTGTCAGAGCCTGGCACAATGGCACCCGTCTGGCAATGCCACCCCCTCTCCCGCCCATGATCGGTGCTAACGCTGGCACAAACGCTTCCTTTTGGTTCAAGCCTTCGGCCCCTAAAGGCTCAGGTTTGGAAAACATTTCTGCGATGACTATCACACGTGCGAGCCCAGAGCCGGAGCTTCACCGTACAAAGCTGCCTGTCCTCCAGGAAAGGCAAGGCGGCGCCGCGCTCCCACTGCCCGCCACCGCAGACGCCCCCCAAGATGGCTGTCGCACCTCTCCCCTCACAAACGGGGTGCTCAACCCCCGGCCTGGCCCACGAGGCTCCCAGGGCCGCGCGTTTGGCAGCATGAAGGCCGGCTCCCCCACGCTCCCGGGGCCGGGCCGGGCGCCACTGCCCGACAGGCGGGAGCGGGCAGGACCCGTGCGGAGCAGCGCGGGCTGCAAGCGGGGCAGCTCCGGGACGCGCGGGGCTGGGGCGCACACCTACCTGCGGCCGGGGCCGGACACGTCTGTGCAGGCGGAGGCGGGTCGGTGCCCGCAGGCGGAGCAGCGCGGGGCGGGACGGGGCTCCGGCCATGCCCGTACACCGCGCCCGCGCAGCCCTGCCCTCTCCCCGCGGACCGCCCGGAGCCGCGGCAGGCAGAGCCCCTGCCCCAGGCGCGCGCCCCTGCGACCGGAGCCTGGCAGCTCGGGCAAGATGCGTAGAGAACAGGCCTCTCCTGTTGGGGAAGTGCCAACGATTGACCTTGCCCTGACAGACCAGGTCAGATGCCAGCTAGGCTCGCTAGCACCAGGGCTGAGAAGAGAGACGTGGGGTGGTGACTGACCGCAAGAGGAACATGACCCGTCAATGCGATGTCGCAGCTGGTACAGCAAACCTACCTCTGGCTCCTCAAGCACATCTCAGGATGTCATGCTCCTGCTGTACTCGGCAGCTGGAGTACTGCACCCAATTCTGGGCCCCCCGTTCAAGGATGTGGAGAAGCTTGAGAGAGCCTAGAGGGGGGCCACCATGACCGACAGGCCTTAGGATGAGAGGCTGAGAGCCATGGGACTCTTCAGCCTAGAAAAGCACAGGCTCAGGGGGACCTGGTGGCAGCCTGTAAGTACATCAGGGGTGTGCATCTGGATGTGGGGGAACATCTGTTCACTAGAGTGCCCCAAGGTAAAACAAGGACCAGTGGTCATAAGCTCCTCCAAGACTGGTCCGGGGCTTGGACAGCCTGAAACAGACTCCCTCCAGAAGTGGTGCAGGCACCAACTTTAGACTCATTCAAGAAACACTTGGATGTTTTATCTTGCTGGGATCTTTCAACCCTAGCTAACTTCCCGCCCCTGGGGTGGAGGGCTGGACTTGATGATCTTCAAAGTCCCTTCCAGCCCAAACGTCTATGAAATCAATGAAATATGAGAAGCGGGAGCTGGGAGCAGGCCAGGCTACCACAAAGAACCACCACTTCCCTCTTGCTCCTCTTTTCAGGGGGCTCCAGCTCATGCTGTGGCTGCTTAAGGATGAAGCAGAGCATATGAAAGTGGGGAGCCTGGCTATGGATTTACAGAGCCTTGTCCTACCTGGCTCATGCCCAGTGCATGCTTGACCTGCGCTCAGCAGCTTCGCTACGCTGTCGCGGCGGTCAGCCTCTTTTAACAAAACTGAGAATTCTGCTAAATACTAGTCATCCACCATCCCCAACAGGGCACAAGATGACGAGGACTGTGTTGAGGGTGCCACAGGCAGCAGAAGAGGCAGTGAACCGGAGAAGACAGCTCCTCACCATGCACGAAGCAGATGTTGTCTAAGCCTTACCTCTCCCTGAAGAGATTTGTTGAGAATTTCAACATGCAAACCATGGGGAGCAAGATCTGGTTGCAATGGATATGTTTTCAAAATTATACAAATGACAGAAAAAAAAAAATCACAAAGCACCACTGTAGGGCGGTTGTCAAGTGCATCTCCATCACGGTGAGGGATTCCTTACAGACAGAATCAGTCCTTTTACAATGCATCATGAGATCCACAAACTAAATCACTGGTAAAATAGCTAAGAATTCCCCACAGTCCTTTTTGTAACAGGAAAAAGTATGCCCAACTGCAATATTTAGACCCGATATCTAATTTTCAGTACACATTCCATTATTTAGGTTCTGCCTTTTAGGCAGATAGCATATTAACAAAAAATTAGGTAGTAATTGTAGCCTGACTAACATGTAAGTTTTTCCCCCAATTAAGGAGTTGCCACCAGAGAACTTACACAAAGAGAGCTGAAGAATAGTTCATTAGTGCATTTAATACATATAATAGTCACTTTAAACAATTTCAGAACAGTTCAGCCATGTTTTCACTCTGTATTTCAACTGATGTCTTCAAGTAAAAAATCCGGACTTATGGAGGAAAGAGCGTACAAGCCTGTGGTGCTGCAATGCCATCTGACCTCACAGGCTGAAAAGATTTCAGAGAGAAGAGTAGACTTCCAACTGAGTACCAAGTTACTGCAATAAGTAAAATTGTGATTCAAGAAGCAGAACTCTTTCCCTCAGTGTCAGCACCAAAACAATGATCCAACACGGCAATAGCGGGCACTGTGGAGCAGTCAAAGCAGCACAAATCATGAATTCTGACAAGTTGGCATGAATAAGGAAGATGGCCCAGTGTTTACAGAATTCACCAGTAATTTCAGAGAAACTCCAGGTCCAACCACAACCTTAGGCACTACACCTCATTTCTCTACCTGCCAGGGGTTGCAGGGTTATGAAGTGCTAATACCCCAGAAGTCTCAGGGATTTAAACTTAATTTCTACTCGGTTTGTATTTTGAATACTGCTTCCTTATTGGCTGCCCATGCAGATCAAAGTTAAGATGAGGCGAGATAAATGGAGAGCTGGGTATCAAAATCTAAATCTCTAATACAGATGGTTGTGTGTAGGCTGAGAATTATGGGACTATGCATCACATACTAAAGAACATGCTTAAACTTTGCTTCTGGGAACTCCAATAATTTAATTCACTGTAAAGCATAAGCTGAACAAGTTTGTTAAGGATGAACAGACACAGAAGTTATAAATATATAACCGTATTTTATTTTTTAATATTAAATAGTGTTTTTAAATTACAGGCAATTTATTGAATCACACTATGCATGATAATCAATATACAGTAGAAATTACAATTTAAAAATGTACACAATTTAAAGACAATTTGACCTGAAATTTTATTAACTATGATATATTGCCATAAACCTCATACCTGTATTAAATTACAATAGGAAAACCTCATACCTATGATTTTGTTACATAGTTCCTCATTTACAAATAGAATTAAACATTATATATATACACGAGTACCATTTATCATTAAGTTACACCTACAACTGTGCAAGTTCAAACAATTTAATAAACAAAACTAATAATTGTAAGTCATATTCAAGTTTATCTGAAAAACAGGCTGCTGGTATTACAAATACTTATTTTCAATACATTTATATGATCTTTTACTCTCCCTCCAGAGTTTTCATATCAAAGTCTTAAACCAAAACCCATTAATATTTAAGGATGTTTTTTGTACGACTTAAAGCTGAATGAATTTTGTACACTCCATTCTTATTTTAAGGCTATTTCTTATAAGGCTAATATACTTCAATTCCACCTCTCTCTGAATCCAACACAAATAGCCATATCACTAACACCAGACTTACCACTGATATTTTAGCATAGTGCTTAAATGTTTAAAAACCACACAACTCCTACTAACCAGCCCCCTGGGGGGAAGCAAGAGGGGGGGG
>JAGPOW010002202.1:16296575-16310314 GCA_030014935.1 Caiman crocodilus | reverse complement strand
GGGGGGGGAGAAAGACTCAATACTACATACAAATCTACTAGTTAAAATACTGATAAAAGAAAGAGGCTTGAATGGCTTTCATTAGTGCATCACCAAGGATATGAATGAAGTAGTTAATTAGCCACTTTCCATGGAAATGGCAGTATACACACACAACATACAGCTGATGGTAAGGTATCTGGGACGGTACAGGTGTTTCAAAATTTACAAATGGACACCCTTACTTTGTTGACCTCTCTCTACAAATTTCTAAACAAGACTTTGTGCCAAATAATTTAAATCAACTTCCATCTTAAATTGCTAATAGCCTCTTTGTTATTAAATATTTAAATAGCCAAATCAAGACAATATTATTACTATTTAATAATCAAGATTTCCTACTACAGAAGAAATTAAAATGGAGCCTGTCCTCACAAACTACTGAAAATAGATACAAATAATTCTAAACCTGCTATCACCAACTGAGTAACCAGTGCAAGAAATTACAGAACTAAGTGTAGGGCCCACGTGGTAGAACCCCCTTAACCCAATTATTCCAATACGTTACCTTTGAATTACTCCACTTAATTCGCCTTCATTGTGCTACTGATTCTTTGAATATGGGTTTACCCCCTGGAAACACTGCTAATAGTTGGTCAGCATTAATTACATATACTTCCAAAAAAATTGTAGATAACTGTTCTAACCCAGTGAACTGTACTGCAATTTAAATCCATCGAGACTAAGGAAGTGTAGCAATTCATAGGGTTAACTCAATATTTGTTGTTATGTAGCTAAAAAAGCATATTACTTTGAGCCTCACAATCCTCTTTTGAACATAAATGCCCATTTGGCAATTCATTTGCAAACAGTTCATTTGGACACAGGAGTCAACTTTTATTATGCAAGATTTAACACACTAGAGCTAAAATCCCAATTAGCTGAGGAAAAACCTGAAGTGTTGCATGTAAAAGGCCTACACAATTCATTTACCTACACAATTTAGTCAGTACTCTGAATTTCTAAATTTACAGCAGAAACAAAAGTGAAAATAAATCTACATCCCTTTTAAACACCTTGAGCACCTCAGAAACGATGTTCAAAGTCAAGGAATTCATAATTAAGGACGAACAACTTGTCCAATGGTGGGGAACTTCAGATTTTTCAATTTATAAGTTGATACTTTCTTTGGAGACCCAACAAATGGAGTTTCATTCTTAATTCTGAATATCCCAACTTCTGTATGGAAATAAGAGCTAGAAAGAAGTACTAGAGTGATATAAAATATCTACATCTGGTGTGTGTGAATTTAAGGACTTTTAAAAATCAGTATTATAGAACAGGCCACAATGCTTGTTGCAAAAAGTCTGTTTAAATTTTAACAGGTAGTAAGAGTACACAACATAATGGCTCCTTTAAACCTCTTACAATATGTACTTTAAGGACATATTGACAAGTGGCTTCACTTATTAAATGTGTTGGAAAGGTCTACAAAGTGTTGATGCTACATTATTCATTTCACACTAACGTACAACCAGTTCACAGATTTCCTCTGAACCCGAGCTCCTCAGTAAGACACTCAGCATCTCAGTAATACATTGGCAACTTTAAAGCATCTATAACTACTCTATCTTTTGATAGGCATGGAAGCCATTCTGCTTCTCAGGGCAAAATGCTTGAGAAGCACTATTTTTATATTCCTGTCACTTAAAACAGATACCCCTGTGCTGTGCTCAGACCCACTCAACAGAAAACTAGCCTTAAGTTAAAGCCTGGTAAAAAGTTTGTCGCTAAGCTGCAGTATGCTGTGCAGCCAGCCAGACTGGCTGACTACAAAGCTTAGTTTTCATTTCAGTTTTTTTTTAAGCTACCCACAAGTCAGTGACTTGGTAACACATTCAAGAGGCTAGGGGATTATTGCCCCACAGTACTTACTCTGGAGTGAGACAGGAAGGGAACCTGCTAAGACAACATACTTAGCTACTGCTGGACAGGAGGGAAGACCATATTCACTTCATTTGGACATCTTCATGGCAAGCTCTACTATTTTACATCTTTGCGTCAGTGCACGTTTCAAGCAGTCCCATGGGGTCCTGAAGACGTCTTCATGCAGGCGAGAGAGAGAGAAGAGGCATGGAAGACTAAATCTACAGTAAGAGAAATAAGACAAACTGGTCTTCAGAATTCACAGGAGGTTAAAAAAAAAGTGAGGAGTCAAAAGTACCTAATTTATTTTTTTTTAAACTGAAATTAGGTTTGTTTGTTTTTATATAAGACACCTGGTCTCAAAGCCATTTTGTAGGGCCAAAACAACCTACCTCTCTCCAAAGCAGGTAATGTAATGGAAATGTCAGAAGGTTCTTAAATATGATAATAGGCAGGTGCTACTGTAACACATTTTGTAATCTGAAATAGATTCCAGATTCTCAAACATTCTCTCCTCCAACTTCCTATAAAATATGGAGATTAACAATCTATGATCAGTTATCACTTAGAAATGCTACAGCATATAAGATTCCGGCAATTCTAAGATATCACTCTGAAGTTAGGTGTGTTTTACAAGTACCGTGCACAGCTAAACATTCAAAACAGGACAAATCAAACTGGTTAACTGGGCCAATTCAATTTGTCTTATTCTCCTTGGAAAATGTAGTATTTTGATTCTGTATAATATTGGGGAATATGGGAAGAATTATCCATTGTGCAATCGCAGTAAGCAAAACAACATGTAGTGATATCTTTTAGAATAAATATGGCTCACTACTTACCAACTATCATTCATACAGTTTCAGCAACATAGACTCCTGTTGCACAGGACAATTACACAGAGTTCTACAACAGATGTTTGTTCAAATAGATAATGAACTACATGGAAAAATATAAATAGTTTATACAATCCCCATACATAAAATCATAATGTAGTGTAATAGCTTTAAGTGTTTGTTACAATTGTCTGAAAAATACTTCAAGTACTTGAAAACAGCGGCAGAATCATCTTATAATGAAAAGCAAATTGCACTGATTTAAAAATGTTACAAAGTTAAATACACATTCAAATTAATGTCCTGATTGAACATTGCTTTCAGTGTTTACTTTCATTTCTTCGTATTTCTCAGTTATCTGTATTTTACATCCACAGACCCATATAAATTCAGACACACAAGTTTATCAGATATTAGTCCAGAATGTGTCTCAAGCATAATTCCAGGAAATCTGCCTAATCTTTTTCTCCATCTTCACTACTTCCTGTAAGGAGAGGGAAAGTCATAAGATATAGGTATTCAATATATATTTTAATATTATTATTATTATTATTATTATTAATATTAATAATAATAAATATGTATAAGATTTTCCTCGTTTCTCTGCAAAAGCTTTCCTTAGAACCTGTTACTGTGGGTAACATTTGTCTGGGTGAAGTCATGGTTAATATTTCCCTCCTTTAACTTTCAGCTCCTCAAAGTTAAACAGCTGGCGCACGTTCACACACAGGCACATCTGCTTAAATCTCACAGTTCAATGTCAACCCTTAGCACAAAAGAAAGTAATGTATGATCTCCAAAATAACATCTCTTATCAAGAAGTTACTAAGCAACAAATATCTAAATCAGTAAGCATAATGCCAAGTGCAAATAACACTTTGTAGTACTGATTTAATCAGTTAATAAACTCTGAGCACCAGGGAACTTCACCAGTCAGTTATATTTATTTTTACCCTCTTGATAAAATTACGTTCTGGAATGATTTTCAAATCAGTTCCTATTCTTATTCTACCACTTCTTAAGATTTTTGGTACTAAAAGGCAAAAGAGAACATTTTGGTAGATGTAAAGATATATAGGACACTGTTCAATAAAGAAATATCTGTAATATTTAACATTACTAGCCACAGATTGATTGCAGTGCCCTTCTTAAAGCAAATAAATCCTTTCCACCAACACATACCAATTTAAGTTCTAACCCCTCCCTGAAATTCCAAGGAGATTCTCTGGAAAGCTTTTCCTTAAAAAATACCTCAAGTATAAACCAAATAAATTTAGCCCAATACAATGATCTATTCCTCCACCTAGTGCCCTTACCATGCAAAATAAAACTAAATCAAGTATGATCTGTAACTGGGCAATGAAAGAAAGGCTTTCAAGTGCTGCAGAAGTTGGTTTCTTTCCAAAGCTCCCCAGAGCAGCTGCTAATGAAGAAACCTCACAGATTTTTCTAGCTACACTTTGGGAACAATCTAAAAACAAAACTGGAAACATCATTAACTGTTCTCCAGAAAAAAAAGTGCATCACAGAATCAAATGTGAATTGTATCCAAATGTTCTCAACTTAACATAAGAGCTGTGACAGTTAAATAGAAGAACCAGTTAAGATCTTAACATTAAAAAGCTGTTTTTCTTGATTTATAAAAAGGTAAATACTTGCATACGTTCCCCAATAGCACTGGTGGTATGTGTGTCACTACATAATATTTAAATGCAAGATCAGGTTAGCAAATTTGAAGAGCTTAATGAAACAAAACAAAAGTACTGGTGATTATAATATAGATTGACCACTTGAAAGGAAATGAAATCACTTACCTCCTTGCTCAATATCTGAATCTGTAAGATGTGTGAGAGAAAGACTTGCTAGGTTTGCAGGAGAAATAGAGAACCTTGAATAAGGGGATGAATGTGACCAGTTTTGTTCAGGACCCCGGGAAGGTGGGGGTGGGGAAAAGTACTTTGATGTTGGAAGAGACGGCTTTGAACTAATGAGGTTATTTGCTGCCTTAGATATAAAAGAAGGCTCCGGGGAAGAGAAATCATCATCCCATTCAAAACCTCCACCTAAAACAAACAAGCAACTACATATCAACCAAAATATACAACGCAAGGTAGTGCTAAAATCAGATTAACTATGAGCAGTGGAAGATTTCATTTATTTTCAGTGCAAAACTTGGACACCAACAATAACTGCTGATCACAAATAGGAACATCACCAAAAACATTTCATATTTTAAGGGAGTAGCTGGTTCTACAAATGAATATGGAAAGAAACTGGTCTGCTAAATCACTACATTTCTGGTATCAGATTGGACAGTTCACAATATCAGGGGCCATAAAACCCCAATAATCCTTATTACAACCTTGGTATGGTAGGAAGAACAATCTGATTGTGGTGGCTGTTACTTAACTGATAAAGTTAGAAATTATTGCTTTTTGTCAGAAAACAGCTGGATCGCCAGCTTTTAAATGCTATACAGCAGGGGTGTCAAAACTCATCAGGTCTCATGAGCTGTATGAATGGCACAGGAATAGCCTAGATCAGCTTCAAGACTCACAGGCAGCACTGTGGGGCAAATAACATGTAGATGCTGACGAGGTTCTTTGGGTGAATCCTGCTTAATAATTGTTTTCCATCCAACTATTTAAGTTGGTCTAATAAAAGATATCGGATTCACCCAAAGAACCTTGTCTGCCTATGTCCTTAGACCAACACGGCTACAACCTACACCCGTGTAGATGCTGAGGCATTTACTGCAGTTACTTAGTCAACCGCACAGTAAATGTCTCATGTAGAAATTAGAGGACACATTTAAATACCTGTATGAGGACAGTAACTCACCGCAGGACCAAACCCCAGCATGCTATCTAAATAGCATTTCAGCCGTCAGCTGACAGTACTCAGCTCCATTTGTCTGAAGTTAGGCAGAAGGCAGGGTGGACGACACCTTAAGACAATTTAACATGCTCTAGGGGTGGGGGAGTAAGGCACTTTAATTAGAGCAGCTCTAAGAGCTCTCTAATTAAAGTTTCACAGTGCCTTGTGTATCAGCATGCCTGCCCTTCAGAATGCCAGCAGCAGTGTTTGAACTAGAGCTTGTTTGACAAGCATTAGTTCAAGTGCCCCCACTGTCATTTTGAAGCTTGGGGACACTAATACGTGACACACAGGAGACTGCTGGAGTGCGGTGATTACTATACTTCAGCAGACTCAATTAATCGAGTCTGGTCTGACGTGCTGATGTTGGAACAGCTCATCTACAAACATCCTTATAGACTAAAACTCAGAGAGGTATGAGCTGTCATAGCCTACTAGGAAGCATCTGGCCAAAGCATAACTACTAATACAAAGCAAAGCCAAAGACTTTGTATGACATACTTTTGACACAGCATTACATATTTGATTATAACTGTTTAACAGGGATATTCACTAAAAACAATTTAAATTACAACTAGAAAAACCCAAAATTGGGTTTTGTTTGAATTAGACTTTCGTTAAGGATATGTACCTTCTTCATCAGTAGAGCTTTCTGAATTTGTAAATCTATTCAAGTAACTAAGACCGGAAGAAGGGACGGAAGTGACATCAGGGCCCTTGTGTTTCGAGTCCACTGTGTGATTTCCCAGTTCTTTGGTTGGCGTTTCCTAAGATGTTCAAAAGAACAAAGTTAATTCTACTAATGGAATGTTAAAATTCAAAAAGCATGTAATTATTTCCCATCAGACCAACTAAGGGACTGCACAGCCTTTTAACCATATTCTTTAATTTAGGAAAACATGTAGCTGTATATTTTTATAAAGTCTGTGTGCTGAAATATTGAATCACTACACAGTGTGCAGTGGGGTTCCTCCCTGCCCTTCCCCCAGTGCTAATCTGTTACCCTCTAAATAGCTTCTTATTAAAAAGGTAAAGCATACAGTAAGAAGTAAAAGGGGCTTGAAAGGGGCTCTACTTGAAATTATTCAACTAATCTATCTTTTACTTCCACCCCCTCTCCCATTTCAATTTTGCTCTCAAATCATGCTTCCAGACAATGAATTTTCAGTAGGCTGGTACATGATGAAGCTAACACTTAAAACAGTTAGACCAACTGAGAAAACAGCCAAAATATGATTAAGAATAAAGGTTTAAAGTAGTAGCTTTTTCCTGTGACAACATAATTATTTCTCCAACGGAGACCCAAAAGCATGTGTGTCACCTCCATTTTCTAGTTCAACGTACAGTAATCCTTTTATGTTTGGGGAGGAGGGTTGTTTTGGGTTTTTTTAAGACATGTCATCCCAGGTAACATTTCCAAAAATCAACAATAGGTCTTTATTCTTCTAAACTCACTGTGCTAGTCTGCATGGTCATAATGTTTTAAAAAGACACCTTCTGTTAAAGTATCAAGTTACAGATGTTCAAAACTGATAAAGCAAATAAGGAAACAGAACTCTAATTTTTAATTTTACTAAGCAAGTCAATCATTTATAATTGAACTAACTTGAAGAATCACATGCATGAGAGTAACAAAAAGTAATAACATTAAAATTTAAGTATAAGTTACTCTGACTACATAATACCCACTTAGTGAATTCCAGGACATGGTTTTTTCCCCACATTTAACATGGGGGGGAAGCCCCTCATCTTGGAATTGAGTATGAGGGAACAGCTATGGGAGCTGGGCAAGAGCTATGTTCCGTGCCCCAGACTACAACAGGGATGGAGCCTGCTAGTGCAGAACAAGGGTAAGTCGGGGGTGGGAAAAGGGGAAGCACATGGAGCAGAGGCTGGTGTGTGGGGTGGCAAGGCTGCAAGCACAGGGCAGGCACAAGGAGAGGGCAAGCTGCTTAGCCTCCTCACACCACCCACCCTTGCCTGCCCCCCTGCAGCAGTGGGGGAGGGAGGAGATATGAATTAAAGACAACCCTCCAAAAAGTAGATTCTTTCTATACATGGAAAATTTTAACTAATACATATATTTTCCATATATAGTCTACTTACTGGAATGTCATTTTAAATTCAGGGTTGTCTTGGATTTGGCTAAATACGTTAATTTAGTCTAGTTTCCTTTGATGCATGTATCACTACTGAATGCAATGCAGGACACACAGAGAAAGGTACTTTAAGGATTGTCACTTGGTATATAGCACGCCTGGGAATACCATTAAAAGCCATACCTCCACCCAGTGCATGCCAAATCCCCAGATGAGGTAGTAGACCAAGCTCTGAGTTGCCCTGAGCATGACTCCAGTACCACTCACACATGCTTCTTAGCTCATGTTCAGTCTTGTTTAAGGTATCTGCCCCATTTCTGGGATTTAGGGTATCTGCCCCATTTCTGGGATTTAATGCTTGCTAAGCAGAAACAATGAAGAAGGATGTGATTCTCAGCAGTGGTCCAGAAATAACATGCAGGCAATGTATCAGACATGCCCTTAATGAGGACAGTAACTGGAAAATTCATAGAATTCAAATCTTTAAACTCAACTAAATATGAAATACCAGTAGTTGAAAACAGTTCCGATGTGTAAAGATATTTTGCTAGACATTGTAAGAAGTGTGGGAGTGCTTGTGAAAAAATGTCAAAATTACCAAATTTAAGATCCTAGTTTCCACTCAACATAAGTAGTGTTCATTCAAGCTTCCTTATTCTCTTTAAAGCAAAACTATATTCCGCTTCCTGAATATGCTGCCATCGTCCAACAATGTACCACTGCAGCTAACCTTGAAAACACATTTCAAAAGGTCTAACTCAGTGGCTCTCAGGGTTTTTGGACTCAAGACATGCCCCCCCACTGGACTTGAAGCACCCTTCCATAAGCTATATGAATTGAGTGCCCCAAATTTCAAAAACTAATTTATACATTACAGTGCTTACCTCCATGCAGAGAGGCTGGCAGTGGGGCGGGGGATTGGTCAGGCAGGTACAAGTCTGAGCCCACGTTTATCTGCTATCTACTCACACCTCTTGGTACCATTCAGGGGATCTGGCAGCACCCCAGGGTGCCAAGGCATCCTGGTTGAGAATCATTGGTCTACTTCTAACATGCAGAAAGTCTTACTGGTCTTTTTTCAATTAGTTAAGCAAACAATTTTGTAAAGGCTGAAGAAAAAACCCGACTTTTTCATCAAATCATTGTGCAGGTACATTGCACTGAACCTGGTCTTTGAATGTCTGATTATGTTCTGTATTTAAAAAAAAAATCTAAACTTTAAGATCAAAAGCTTAGCAAATAGAGTTCAGAAGATACCTGATCAAACAGATAGACGGTTACATCATCAAAGAATGTTACAGCCTTCTTCTCACTTTTCAAATATTCAGATGGCCCGTCACATTTAATAGACTCTGGAAGTTTCAGCAAGCTTCTTAGATGTTTCCCATCATCGTTATCAGAAAATATCTCAGGAACTTGATGCACAGTTTCATCTTCACTGTCTGAACTAAGACTATGCATATGGAAAGTTCTCATATCATCCTCAGAGTCACTATTTTCATCTTCTTCATCTGCATCATCTCCATCCTCTAATAAATCAAGCATTCCAGAAACATCAAGTTTACCAAGGTATTTTCCTTCAATATCTGGCTCTTTCAGCTTAGGTCCTTCTATGTGGCACAAGGAATTTTCACTAGCAATGGAATCTGAAGGACGCGTGTTATGAATGGATGGTAAGTCTCTGTGTAGAAGTAATTCTGAAGTATTAGTGCCAACACAAGAGACATTTCTGAGACAATCCTTGGATAACTTAACTTCATCTCTGCGATTACCTTCTGAATTCACTGCAAGTATCAGCGGGGTTTCTTCTAGCCATTTTTCAGGATGCATCTGCATTGTTACATCTATCTGCCGTCTCTCCAGCTTGTCATTTATTTCTAGTTCTGAGCCTAAATTATTGGTTTTCTGGCAATCTATTACTTGATTGTGCTTTGGCTGTTTATTTTTTAAACAATCTTCTTCAGTATTATTCTTTTCAAAGTTATGAGAGTTATTACTGAAAATGTTATCTCTTGTAAGTATTGATATATTTACATCTTCTGTTCTTTTATCTGGCTCAGAATCATTATCAGAAAAATAAGCAGAGTCTCTGTATGAGTTCTGATTTCCAATTGCAGAAGTCTTTGTAGTAATTTCAAAGTCACTGTTGTCATTTACTGCATCTGAGCAAGCTGTTTCTGCTGAAACAATGATTACTGGATTGGCTGGTAAAACACTGCTGTCACCAGCAACGCATGGTACAGTGTCTGTATTAGAAGTATCATCAGCAGTAAGGTGTGAAGTCCATTCTGGAGATTCCAGATTCTCAGTTTCATAGCCACTGTCACCAGGTTTATCAGGAGGTAAAAGCTTCTGAGGACTCTGGGCCCTTAAACACTCTAAAACTTCATTTACATCTAACGAATCCAAAGAATCTGGAGTTTCTAAGAACTGTTCTACAGTTTGCATAGGAGATGAGCTGTCTCCCAACAGACTATCCTGACTTGCACAATCTGGGGTAGTAACAGATATTAAAGTAACTTCTTTAGGAACATCTTTATTATATTTTTGAAAATGATCTGGATTTTCCCCTTTTCTCTCCAATGACCCTGCATTCTCCTTTTCTAATGGAGAAGCCTTATTCTGCAAATCATTATTCCCACCTTCCTGACCAATATCACATTTCTGTCTACCAAGGCCACTACCCAAAGTTATTTCTTCAGAATCAACAAGTATTCTGTCTTTTATTTGCCCCTCAAACTCTCCAGTTTCAAGTGCTTGACTTAAACTGTTTCCACTACTAATGTTTTTGGCTTTAATGGGCAGCTTTTCAGAAGATGCAGTTTCAGCCCTTTGAGATGTTTCTTGACAGAGACCGTCATTAATACTGCAAGATGATTTTTTACCAATCGTTACCCTTGAAAGGATATTGTCACCTTTCAATGGGGTGAGATTCTGATGGTTACCATGCAATTTCTCATCTGTGCCAGGTGAACTAAAAGGCACCTGCATTTCTATGATAGGCTGAGATAAAACAGTCAACTCTTTATCTGCCGGTATGTGGATTAAATGTTCATCTTTCTTTATTACTTGATAATCTAAAAGCTCTGAAAAGGTTGGTGTATTTTCAGCCAATTCAAATTCAATGTCCAGAGTATTTCTATTTGGAGTTTCTAATATATTTTTTATACCGGTTACTGATTTTGACCCCAAATCTTCACTGTTATCTTTGTTAGTCAATAACCCCTTTAATAAGTTCTTCTCTTGAAGAAACAGAAAGTTATCTGACAAATCTTCTAAAGTAAGGAGGTTGTCACACTGCTTTGTAATATCTTCATGTAAAATGACTTCATTTTCAGAAAAATTACTAGAATGCTCTCTCTCAGGTTGACAGATACCTTTCAATACCTCTAAACTAGAACATAAAGCAGCTGGTTTAAATTCCATGCAGTCATCATTTATTTCAGGCAAGTCAAAAAATTTCCTATTATTTGCCAATTCCTCTGCTCTGTCAATGTCGTTAAATATATTCTGGACAGGGCTTTCAGAACTACTAGTAGCATGCAAAATTTCATCTTTAGGATCTGTGTTATAGTGGAAAAAGTCCCCATCAGTGCTAGATTCTTCAGCATCAAGATCCCTGAGAACCATAAAGTGAGATTTTTTGTCCAGTAAAACTTCTTGATGATCAACTTCTGTGGTTAGTACAGCTGATTGATTATCAAAGTTCAAGCTACTGCCACCCCCCTTCTCTTCCAACTGAATATAGTAATCACTTCCAACAGAAAGTTTGTGGGCATCAAAAACAGGGAGCACACCAGGCACAGTAAGCAATGCCTCCTGACCATTTTCATCCTGTGCTCCAGACCCTTGCTCTACAAGAGATCTCTCAAAAACCTCAACTGGGAAGAAAATGCTTGTATATGTCATTGCTTCATCAGGATTCACCTGATTACATTCAAAATGATCGTGCTTGGCTGCCTCCCAAACATATTCAAAGCTGAGCCCCCGACTTGTTTCAGTTACTGTTAGGACTTCTTCCATTTCATGACCAAGTCTGTCTCCTGTGAAGTGATCTAGGATTGGAAATGCAGAATTGGTTGATTCTCTGTTGAGAGTGTTTGGCTTAAGAGCATTCCACTGCTGTTCAAAATCAATCTCAGAGTCCCTTTGGCTTTGCATGCGGAGATAGGTTAGAAGTCTGTGCACTTCCTCTGCTGTTGGTCTCTTTTCTGAAGACAGCCAGCAGAACTGCAAAACTTCATACCTGTGTGAAAAAACATATGTTTAATCTACAATAAACAACTACATTTTCCTCCCAAAATTTTTTCAAGGTATTAGATTACAATCAAGCAATTAACACAAGTTTCTTTTTTCCATTTGTGTATTTTACAACTCTTTACTCTTTCCTTATTTACAGCAACTCCCCTTTTGTTACTTAGCTAGAATTTATTTTCCAGGATTACAAGATTATACAGCATTTCCTGTGTTGTTTTGTTTTTTTAAGTTGCTTGAGAAGCCTCTTCAGGAATTAACATCTTTTTCTTTCTATATAAGAAGAATTTCAAATGGAAATTACCATCTATCAGAATAAGGTTGTTCCAGATGTGGTTTGGAGAGTTTAACCTGCTTCTCTTTTATGACATGAGTTAGCACTTCTCTGTCAGAGAAGTGTGAATAAGGCTGAGCAGCATTCTCAAAAAGTTCCCATAATGTTACACCCAGTGACCTGAAAAAGAAGAAGAAAAGTGATAGTTTTCTATTTAAGAACTTTCTGTTGTATGCATTAGTGTTAAAAGACCTCTTTTTTACTCAGGGCTGTATAAATGCAATGCATATATTTATATAAATGCTTGTAAGACTTCATGACCAAGAAAGTGTCTGCACGTAACTCTAGAAATGCCAACTCGTGGCAAATCCTCCTCCTCCTCAAAATGTAAAATAGCTGACAGCTCCTATTCTGCCCTTTGCTTTCCTAAAAGAAACAAAACAGAACAAAAAAAATTTTACCCTGATGGAACACAAAACCTTTAAAAATGAGCTAAATGACAGAGATTGTTATTTCAGTCCTGAAATAGGGGCATTTGCCTATTTCAACTGGAAAAAAAAATAGAACTTCCTACCAGCTGAGGTGGATTGAAAATGGTCACTTAGTTAAAGCAGAAATATCTACTGACCACCTTAACATATATTGGTCTTTTAAATCTATGTACATATTAAGGGTTACATTTCCTGAGAAACTGCAGCAGCCTAGACTATCTGTCCTCTTTTCCCTTCTTTGTAACCCTCCTACCTCCACTCCCTGAAAAAGAGAACATAACACATTAGTATTTTGATGATATTAACTAACATGCCCAACAGTTTAAAGGAACATCCTACCATGAATAGACACAGCAAGGAATTCAACTTGGAATGCATACAACTTAAACTGCAGGGAGTGGCCTAATAGCCAGACCTGACTGGTAGGATGCAAAGCTATTAAAAATTGAAGTTATGGGCTACTGCTATCCCAGTAGTAGGAAGAAACACTGCATTCTTTTCATTTCACTAAGTTAGAAAATTTATTCCACTATTCAGTGTCCTTAGGTACAGAATTTGGATGTCACACTTAAGGTAATGATTTGGAAAGTTCTAAGCAAGTCTGGAGTCCAAGTTTCATTTTCAAGGTCACAAGGGAGCTACAGAACTCATGCTTGGATGAAAGGCAGCACATCAGACCAGTCAATTTAATCTATTTCTTTATAATTAAAGCATAACCATTAATCCCTGCATGTCACACATTGAAAAATGTATGACATTCAAGTGCTTTCATTAAATTTATTTTTTAAATCTACTACATACCATACGTTACTATACTTGGTTTGTTCTGCTGCTAACAATCTATCCTGAAAGCTTGTTACTAGCTCAGGTGCAGTCCATCGAAGAGGAATAAACTTCTTCTCATCTGTTTCAATATAATCTTCCTATAAAGTTAACAGAAAGAAATCAAAATGAGAGGATCCAACATTTGTGTCTTATAGGAGCTACAGATTTGTTTGGGGGG